>JAOEGS010024058.1:0-19121 GCA_025447755.1 Corythornis vintsioides
AATACATCAGCCCCCAGCCTGTACTGATACATGGAGTTGTTCTTCCCCAGATGCAGCACCTTACACTTGCTCTTGTTGTACACTTTGCTCTGTAACTCGTAGTTATCAGTGGAGGGTTTGGCAGGCATGAAGTGCTGCTGCTGTGCAGCCCCCTGTTTGGGGGCTGCTTTGTGTGGGGCCAGTCTTCTGTGTTTTAGCAGAGGGGTGAGAATATCTCTAGATGTTATTTGAAGGCAGCAAGCTCTTCTCCCTGTGCAGGTTTATACATTGTATGCCAGTGGGTCAGCTACACAGTGAGCACTAATCTCCAAATATGAGACCTCTCCATAATATATTTCACTCATTTATTTTTCATATTTTGCTTCTTCATGAAGGTACATTACAGAGAAGAACATCTGCATGTTCTTGTCTTGTATCCTCAACAGTTGCTACCTCCAGTGTCCTGTTCTTTCCAGATCCCATCCTGTCTCTGCTAAGTTATCTGCACTACAACTCCTCACTTCTTCCCTGCCATGTTCAGATTTTATTCTTATGGCAACACAAATTTCAGATGACCTGGGTTAGGTACCTTTGGTGGGAAGTTGAACTTTTTAAAAAACAACAACAAAAACCACTATGAAATCATCACTAGCTAGCCGTTTGACAAAGACTCAATAAATCATGTCTGTTTTCTCTGCCTCCAGTTCAAATAATTCAGCTTTTGTTCTCCATCTTCACCCAATAAAATACTGTGAAGGTTTTAGTTATCCTGGGTTTCTTCAACCCCCAAAGCCACAAGCAGAATGGTGAGGCTGAGAAGCACCCAGGTTGTTTGAAGTACTATGCATTAGTGGCATCTCCAGGGACAGCCCAGGAGCGGCCTGCTTTGCCAGGGTCATTCAGGAGTGTTTTTCTAACTCTTTCCCAAAATTTACAATGCATCCTCCTTCAGACTAGATTTCAAGGTCACAGTGATCAGGAAAAGCCATGCTTCAGTGCTTTCCTGCTGTTCCCTCTTCATCCTTTTTTTTTTTGTGTTTTTTTTGTTGTTTTTTTTTTGGGATGGGGCCCACCACCATGCACAGAAGAGCTGTTCCAAAATTGGCTACCAATTTTACCAGCTGGTCAGGGTGCCTTTAAGGTACTACATGAATTGTAAAAATTGCCTTGAGTAAGCCTGATGGGAATTTGCCATCAGTCCAGATGCACCTAACCTAACTTTAGCTATCAAAAATTATGGTATAGTATCTAGGAATTCAAAATAGATGGACTGACCCCCAGAAATGCTTATGTGTCTCTCACTCATCAGGAAGGAGACTAGAGGCTAAGATGAGATTCAGCATACTTCCTATTAGTACTAAATGATTTAAAAATCACACAAGGCTGAGCTTTCTTTAGCTTTTAGGTAGCTAAGTTCAGGTGAGATGACAATTTGGAGGCAATGTTATAATCAGATCAGAGGCAAAGTTATTATCATATTACATTCTTGCACCCTCAGAGTAGAAATCAAATGTTTACACTGAGTTTCACTTCAATGTAGAAATTTCTTCCTCTTCTTTGAGCCTCAAGGTTTTATCTTCAAACTGCCTGGGTGCAAACTGTTTTTTTTGCTACCATGCCCTAACACCATGCTCATGTTAGGGCATGGTAGAGTTTTTCTTGTTCACTGATGTGGTTGGCTGTGCTCCAGGTAGGCTTGTAAAAGTTTCAGAAGTTATTCTTCAGGGGTTTTCCAGCTAAATCTACAGAAAACATGGCTTACTAAAGAAAGTTCAATCTCAAATGAGATTTTTGTAGCCATTTAGTACTGATAATAGGAGTGTGCTTATGGTGCTAGAAGCTCTAAGCAGATATTATCCAGCATTCACCAAACCCATGGTTGTACCGTTTCAAAACGACTATTCAAATCAAAGCTCAGTGAAGAGCAGAACTTTATAAGCAAAGATAAATGGCAGGGTCAGGGAAAAGGAATTTCACCATTTAAGGACTTCCACTATTTTAATATTGCTTTTGTCCTAAATAACAGTTCACTACAGGAGGTAGTTTGGCCAAAAAGCTCAACTTGTGACAAGGAACACACCAACTATCTGAACAGTATCTCTCATGAGAAACCATGGAAATTCAGGTAACCACAGACTGGTATTCAGAGTAAGATGAAAACATTTGCAAGCTTTTAACAAACTGAAATGTAAAGGTGTTGGATTCTGTGCCCTCTTACCTTCTGACCTCCCAACCCTAGGTAGCACATAGTTGGGAAGCTTTCAAAATGACTTTTTCATGTGGCAGTGCAAAATTCCAATCTACTTTGGATATTAGAGTAAGTTTAATGACCTGTGAATAGAGATCCTATACCAATGCAAATATAAATCTCTAATGGAGCTGAATGTGCTAAACTAGCAGTCTTTGAAATAGAAGCAGTGGAGACTCTTTTTCGATAGTACAAAACACAGCTGAAGCCACATGGAAGAATGTGAGATGCAAAGGGAGAGTATGGCAAAGATTTGAACTTTATATTTCAGGTTTGCTTAGCAGTTTTCTCTGTCATATCTCAGCTGTTGACTTTATTACTTTAAAATACCTTTTCTGTTTTCATAAAGTGCTGAGAACTTAATCTAATTAGCAGAGCAGGAATCACTATTCAAGTGCTATTACATGAGATTCTGACCGTGACCACCTGCAGTCAATCTTGTGAAGGAGAGAGATACTCTATTGCATTAAGTTATTATTATGGAAGCTGGGAAGGAGGAGAAGGGGAATGACAGATGGTTAACATCTTTGGAGAAAGTTAATAGGAACATGTGTTCTTAAACTGAGCAAGGAAAGAGGGACACTGGTAGAAAATCATTCTAAGGCTGTAGGTTGCTGGCAGTTTTCACCAGTGCCCTGCTACTGGGAGAAACCTTTCCTAACTCTGGGTTTGGAAGTTGTGCAAAAACCATGAGCAGACAGCACTGGCCCTGACCCCTCTGGTTTCCAGAAGAGCCCAGCTTTTTCCTTCTGGAGGCCCTAGTGATGGCATGGCAATGGCCAGCATGGAAAACTGTAAAGCTTACTATATCCTTGTTTTTCTAGCTCGTCTGAAATCACACTTAACAGCAGTAAAGATGAAAGCAAATGCAAATGAGAATTTGTTTACATAGCACAAATGTCAGCAATGCAATTACAATGAATTTATAGTCAGACCTAAGAAAACTGTTCTTTTATCCACCCATATTTAAATGAACTTAAAGAGGCTTTCCTCTGTGCAGTGAAAAAGGCTTAACCAAATTTCTTGCTTGGAATCCTTTCTGGGTATAACATTTACACCTAATTTATTCTCTGTGGTTCCATTTAGAATGTAATTTAATCAAAATGTTGATTTCAATCTATTCCCAAGGGTTTGCTTCCCATCTGCCACCTTACTTTCAGAAATACTTATGCTTTTTGGGCATGGCTAGGTGAAAGTATCTTCTGCCTAGGTGATAAAGAGGCTTTGTCAGCAGCCCTCCTTAACTATACAGAAACCTTCAACTTGCTGTAAGCAAAATACTCTTGTCTGCCTGTTGCAGTTACATTCATAGCTCACATCTGAAAGATTTGGACTTTTTAAATGATGAAACTTAACATTTTTATCAATGTTAAATGTATGCTTGACTCTGACTCTGCAATTCCATTACAAACAAGCAGATGCACAAAGTTGTGTGTACATGCAGCACATCTAGCACTTGGTTTTTGACTGGATAGTGGTAAACACACTGGTGTGATAGTATGTTAGCGTCTAGGCCTTTGCCATAGCTATAATAATAAATCTAATAAATATTTAGTTTTTAAAGTGAAATATTCTAGCAGATATTATGTCTACCAGGAAACAACAGAAAATGCTGGATATGGAGAATTATTTTGGAGGCGGGATGTTTTTGTTGGATGGTTTTGATGGTTATTTGTTTTGTGGTTGGTTTTTTGTTTTGTTTACTTGGTCTGGGGTTTTGTTTGTTTGTTTGTTTGTTTCCTGTGTTTTATTCTTTCTTATTACACAATTTACATGGAAATAAACCCATTGCTATTTTAGGGTTATTCTCTTCCTTATAATAAGCTTACTGTTTATTTGATTTGGAAGCTCAGTAATAATCTTTTATTTGCAGACATAACTATATCCATATCAACAAATTGTGATTTATGAATAGTAATAATAATAATAATAATAATATTGGTAGTAGTTGAAACAGAGTGATGGGAAAAGTATACTATGTGCTAGGTATGTTGATAAAATTGTTTCCAAATAAAACATCTTTCAGATATTTTTGAGGAAGAAATAGCTCATCTTAATGCAATGATTGTATAAGATGATGAGATCTTTTCTAGACTCTTTCTGCACAACAGAATGTGTTCAGATATTTGTACAAAATTCATTTGATGTAGTGTATGATTCATAACATATTCAAAACATTTATTCCAGTAGTCTTGGGATCAAGCCTTTGTTTAAGTAATTTCTGAGCCTACTGTTAAGCTATCATTCATATTTTGCATCTTTCATAAAAGTAGAATTCAGTTGAAAACAAATGGCCTAATTAGATTTAAATCTGCTGTTGTGTTGAGGAACAGGAAATTGAAGATTATGGATTGTGTTTGTGGAATTTATTCAATAGTCCTATAAACTCATGGAGGAATATATTTATTTTCCATATTGAATAAACAGGCTTTAATAATTTAAGGAATTTATTTCTGGAGTTCACAAATCCGAAGTTTTATACATTCACTTTAGAGATGAGGAAGGCAGAGCTAATCAGCATTAGATTTTTACGTGTAAATTCCAAAGACTGTAGGAACCCTCCCTGACTTGGTGCTTTGCATCACTCTCCCAAGTAAAGCCTTCAGTAGTGAGAGGCAGGAGTCCTAGCAAACACCTCAACATTGACCATGAAATATTTTTCTACTTATGACTTGCTTATGGGTTGGAGGTGGGAAATAAGAGTCTTTTGGGGCCTGTGGAGAGAGAAATTAGATTCTTGAGAACACAGACATGCCAAAAAGGCTATGATATATCTGCCTCTGCCTTGCAGACCTCATATGCTCCACTTCTCCCTTGAGGTCCTCAGCAGTTTTCTTGGCAGCAATACTGCAAAGCACATGGATATGTGCTGGTAATGCACTAGCACAAGCTCGTGATGTGATAAAAAACCCAAAACACTTTGCCTCAGATCATGGAGTCATCACTGTGGCTCCTGGAAGATCTGTGCTAGAATTGAGTGGCCTAACACGTGTATGGTGGAAGAGATGAAAAAAAAAAAGTACAGTAGATGTGTATAGATGCATCTTGTAGCAATATACCCATACAAGTGACTTTGGCCAATGGGATCCTACAGTGTTTACTCCAAATATGTATAAGTCTCCTAACAGAGCCCTTCCCAATAATTCCACCAATCCTTTGCACCATGACAAAGTCAAAGATTCAACTGAATCACAGCATACGGTTCCTTTTCCAGGCTGCTGCTTTAATATGAGGGAGAGGGAACCTGTTCAGAGGTGAAGTTGTCAGCCTTGAACTTGGGAAATTGGATTCAGTTTTCTGCAGGTGATTACTTATAAGATCTGAGGGAAATAATTTAATATCAGATTCTTCAAGTTAGAGCACCTATTTGTTTTTCATAGAAACTGGTTAAGGTTAGATGCTAAGTATCTTGACATTCTCTGAGAGGCATTTGAGCTTATACCTGAAAAATGGAGATGGGGTGATTCATATATTTGATAAATGTACTAACAAGTTGTAATACCTAATAGGTCTAGAAGTCATAAATTTACTGCCAATAGGACCACATAGTTCTTGATGCTATTTTGACCTTTCCATCTTGTTTGAAAGGACATTTTTGGCTGTGAAGATGAACTTCTTGTAATATTGGGATCAGCAGGGAATTTTATTATTGACTTCTGTGGATCCACTTACTCTTTAAGGGATTTTTTTTATATATATATTTATTTTCCCATAATAATTGAAATAATACCTACATCTCTAGGTCTAATTTAGACATACAACATTCAGCATCAGTCAAGACAATGATGAGTTTGTCTAGATGGAAAAATACTGCATCATGCAGACACTGCACAAGCGCCCAATGACTACATTTTTCTGTAGAGCTCGAGAGATTTATATTCAATCATCCTCTCAGGACTAGATGCAGTCCAGCCAGGATAAAGTGATGCTCTTAATACACTTCTCAGGAGGGCTTTAGTTGCTTTAGCTCTTTGAGCAAGTTCATTCAGGGTCTCTGTGTGGCCTTATGTTGTGATAAGAAGATGTAACTTGAGACACAGGACAAAATTCTGTGTTGGAAATGAAGATTGCATGTAGCCACAAGTTAATCCCTATCTGCTTAGGGCTTTACTGACTGAAAAAATAAGGTTTCTGCTTCTGAAACCTCTCAGAAATTGTTGTTTAGTTCTTTTAATTTGATCTGCTGTTTGCCCCCTTATTTGGTTGTCCTCTTCTACCTGTCAGATGTTAATTTTCTTTCAGGCACAAACTAGCACTGCTTCCTCTTCATTTCATTGTGCACAGTGAAATGTACACTATTGCTAGAAGAATTTACAATCCTGAACAAAATAATTCTTATACTTTCCTTGCTGCTGGAGAATCAGAAGAGGAAAGTGGTGTAAGATTTTTTTTTTGGCCTCTCATTATTAAAATGTTTATTCAATATTGAATATAAATAAAATTTAATTGGTTGATTCATACCTTTCCACCCAAGATGCATTGATTTAAATTAAAGCACTTGTCAGAATAGAATTAAATGCTCTGGTCATGATGAATCAAGAGAATACTCAACCTCACCTTCTGTGAATTTTAAGAAAGGAATATTTTTCATATGTACTCTCAGTCTAGAAAAGAACTGAAGTTGTTGTGTGGTACCACTTGCATTGTGCTGAATCAATCGCAGGAAATAAATAGTGGTGTCAAACTACCTCTCTTCAGTACTTCATCTCACCTTACAGATGTGAGCAGTTTTTGAGCAAGTAACAGGTTGCTTCAGACTGGTCAGCATAGGATCTGGGTAACCAAAAACCAGTGAAATGCACTGGTAGCAAATAAAACAAGTAAACTCTTAGTTCTCCTTTTCACAGAATCACAGAATATTAGGGATTGGAAGGGACCTAGAAGATCATCTAGTCCAACCCCCCTGCCAGAGCAGGGTCACTTAGACTAAGTCACCCAGAAACGCATCCAGGCAGGTCTTGAATATCTCCAGAGGAGCAGACTCCACAGCCTCCCTGGGGAGCCCGTTCCAGAGCTCTGTCACCCTCACTGTCAAAAAGTTTTTCCTTGTGTTTCCCTAAACCTCTTGTGCTCCAAATTACTCCCATTGTCTCTTGTCCTGTCATTGGATGACATTGGGAAGAGTCTGGCTCCATCCTCCCTACACTCATCTTTATCATATTTATAGACATTGATGAGGTCCCCCCTCAGACTCCTGGACTCTCTCCAGTAAATCTCTATCTTTTCTGAACTGGGGTGTCCAAAACTGGACACAGTACTCGAGGTGGGGTCTCACCAATGAAGAGTAGAAGGGGAGGAGAACTTCCCTTGACCTGCTGGTCACACTCCTCCTAATGCATCCCAGGATGTCATTGGCCTTCTTGGCCACAAGGGCACATTGTTGGCTCATTGGCATCCCCCTGTCCACCAGGGCCCTTTCCCCAGAGCTACTCTCCAACAGATCAGCCCCCAGCCTGTATTGATACATAGGGTGTTCCTCCCCAGATGAAGGACTCTACACTTGCTCTTGTTAAATTTCATTAAATTTCTCACTGCGCAGCTCTGCAGCCTTGTCCAGGTCTTTCTGGATGGCAGCACAGCCTGCCATTCACATTTCTTAAGCTTGGCTGTGAGGATCCCATGGGAGACAGTATCAAAAGCCTTGCTGAAGTCAAGGAACACCACATCCACTGCCCTTCCCTCATCCATCCATCTACTTATCATAAAAGGCTATCAGATTAGTTAAATATGACTTCCCCTTACGGAATCCATGTTGTCCACTTGTGTTGTCCTCCTTTCCTCCACATGCTTAGAGATGGCAGTGAGGACAAGCTGTTCCATCACCTTTCCAGGGATGGAGGTGAGGCTGATGGGCATGTAGTTTGCTGGGTCCTCCTTTTTGAATATTTTGAATATTTTGAAAACACTTTTCCATAATTGTTTTCATCATCCAACAGGATCTTCTAATAAAAGATATTTTATTGTAATGAAGGAATCCTGATATAACCATTCTGCTCATATTAACCATTGCCATTATTATTCAGAGTTGGTCAGACTCTGATTTAGGAGGCCTGCTGTTGGAAAGGGACATAGTTACATCTTTGTCTGCAAAGGCTGTGAGGAGAGAGGGAATTTAAGGATACCAGAAATACAAGTGATAACTTGTAAGGAAAATTAATGCATGCAGAGTTTCCCAGATTGCCTCAACATTGTACATATTCAATATTCAGAATTATTCTGTGAATACTTTATGGGAACATATTCCAGTGCTACAACCATTTCACTGAGTATTTGCTATTCTGGATCTTGTGGTTGGTCACCTGTTTCTGTGTGATGGTTATGAGTTTCTGTACCTGTGATTCTTACATGTGGTTCTTTTGGTTGAATATATTTGACTGTTTGCCAAGATTTCCCTATGTACAAATAAATTTTGCTTTATACACACTGCTGTGTGCATACAAAAAAACAGAGATAAGGGGTTGCAAATACTGTCAGGAGAGATGTCGGTACCAATGAAATGCATCTCTACAGATTTTTTTTCATCTTATGGTGCTGCAGTTGTAATAACTGCATTTCTAAAAGGATGGAAGGCTACTCCTCAAAGTTACACCTTGAGTCACACCTAGAGGGGTGCCTGAAGCCCTCCTGAGGCAGTGAGCAGCCCAGCAGCATTGAGTCTCTAGCCCTTGTCACCCCAGAAAGCAAAAAGCTGTGTTGTAAAGCTCAAACTGGTTCTGTGCACTGCAGCATGGAGCCCACCTGGCCACAAGGATTAAAATAGTCAGGGATGGTATTTTATTATGATTTATGAAAACATGAAAAATTATATTATCTTGCTTCCTTTCCTCTCCATATATTGTTCCATCCTTCCTCTTGCTTATCCGTTATTGGGTTGGAGAGGGGGGAAAAATCTCCTGTTGTGTGGGCATAGCTTCTTATTTTGCTGCTTTATCAAGTTCGTTCTCTGTCCTGGCAGCTCGGAGACCTCTCTGATGCATTTCTTTTCCATCTTACACCAGGCAATAAAGCTCCATTATGACTGTACTGTACTGTCTGGCTCCCAGGAAGGGGCACACAGGGCTGCAGATAAAAGGGACATGAATGAGCCCTGTGCAGTTTCAGTTTTCTCCAAAGGCAAATTCATCTGTGTGCTCTCCCACTGTGCAAAATGATAATGAGGCGATCGATCAGAAACAGGTGCAGCGAGGAGCTGCTCTGTGTGCAGAGAGCCCTTCGCACTCTGCTGCTGAGCTCAGCATCTGAATCTTCATATCATTTCAGAAAGAGTGATAGAATAATAATCCCCATCTCGTTTTCAGGTAGAAACCTCTTAAATTCAGAACCTTCTGGAATTAATGCTGTGCTGTTCAAAGGTTCGCTGCATTTGCCAAGCTTCGTTTCAGGAATTTGTAGAGCAAAGAAATGCATTTTAAAGAAGTATTTGTGTAATGAATTCTTTACTTTTTCTCTGAAGTTTAACAACATAAGTCTTTAAGTACTTAGAGATTTTGTGGTGTTTGTTGTTGTTGTTTGTTTTGTTGGGGTTTTTTTTGTTTGTTGCTGTTTTTGTTTATTTGTTTGTTTTGGGGGGGGATTGTTTTTGTAGGGTCCTGTCCCCCCCCCCCCCCATTCCCATATTATTACTTAAAACAACCAGACTGGGTTGTATCTACCTTTAGTCCAACTTGGTGCTGCGGTCTCAATCAACTTGTGTGGGAAGGCTGGAGCACAAAACACACACGTGCATTAACACATACATATAAATGTGCACACAATTATTTTATTTTATTAAACCTATAGACAAAAAGATAACCCTTGATGTTTAGTTGCTGAGTGTCGGTAGCACAGCACCCCTCCTCTCTAGAAGGGGAGTGGGGACCTGCTGTGGATGAGTGCTGGCTGGGCACGATGCTGTTACTGCCTGGGTGAGGGGATGGCACTGTACAGGGACACCTCCTCTTGCTGTCCTCTTTCTGCATCCCCAATCCTGCAGAGGTTTTGTTGGGTTTTTTTTAACCCATCTTTTTTTTCTCCTTTGCATTTTATAGGAGATGGTGTATATCTATCTATTCAATACATATTCCTTGTACTCTTTTTTTCATGGCTTCTTTGTTATACCCTGCCCAGCTCTCTGGGTTGCATTCCTTTACTTATCATCCTTGACCATTTGCATATTTGCTCTTACCTCCAGAGTTGTCCTGTGCCTATATTTTCAGGGCCTCTGCTGTTGTCCTATGGCTGTATTCTCAGAGACCCCTGTGACAACCTGCTCACAAAACACTAAGAAAAAAAAAAAAAAGGATACTTTTGTCTACTCAGCTTTAAATGCATACTGAAATATCTTTTCCAGTATATGTTTATTATTATTATTATTATTGTTATTATTAGTAGTAGTATTATTGTCACTTAAATTACATATTTTCCTCTTCCTCTTTGTAAGGATTTTATCTGATTTTTTCTGTGGTGGTTGTGCCTAGAAGCTTCCACAGGAACATCTTCTACTGAGAAACATATGTACACATGGCTCAAAAACCATCTGCTGCTCTGTCACCTGAAAGACTGCACAGAAAGCTAATGCATAATTTATAATAGAGATTTTTGTCACGTTTAGAAGTTGTAGCTTTCCCACCTCAGCTCGACAAAGGGGAAGATGCCTTTCCTGGACCAAAGAGCCTAAAATCTAGTTTTAGTACTGCAGATACCAATTCACATACTTAACTTAGGCAACATCTGCTCTGTACCTGCTACACTGGTCATGCAGTGCCTTGGAGGCCAGGTCACTGTGTAGCTCCAGGAATGCACACTTGACTTCCTGGCTACCTAAATTAAGGCCTGCAGGTCTCACCTTCTCTTCTGGGATGCAGTGAGGAGACCCCTAGACAGTATGGTCTACCTGATACAAGTAACCAGTAGAATGAATGGGAATATAAATTGTCTTTGTGACTATTTTAAAGACCTCTGTAAGCAGCAGTTTGCAGAGAATTACACAGAATTATTGCTGAGGAATAGACCTTTGAGATCATCAAGTCCAGCCTAAGATCTAACACCACGACACCCAGCTAGACCATGTCACTAAGTGCCACATCCAGTCTTTCCTTAAACACTACTAGGGATGGCAACTCCACCACCTCCCCAGGCAGGCTATTCCATTGTCTAATGACCCTTTCTGTAAGGAAGTGCTTCCTCATATCTAACCTAAACCTCCCCTGGAGCAACTTCAGGCCATGCCCTCTTGTTCTGTCACTGGTTACCTGGGAGAAGAGTCCAGCCCCCACCTGCTGAATTATGAGGTCTCCCCTGAGTTTCCTCTTCTTCAGGCTGAACAGCCCCAGCTCCCTCAGCCTCTCCTCATAAGAAATGCAGACCATGGCTGTAGCACTTCAAAGCAGGCTCCTCATAACAAGCATGGTCAGATAAGGAAGTATCATGTTCCTAAATCTATACATGTGCTTTAGGGGAACTGCATGCAGTGGTATGGGAATTGGTGCAAGGTTGCCAGTATGCAACCACTATCTATCTTCCTGTAAAAACTTCTTTCCAGCAACTTCTTGTCCTCTATTCATGGTTTAGCCAATGGCTGTCTTTGACATTTGACATATTTCTACTTTAATACAGTCTTACTATGTATCATGTGGAATATTTTTATAAAATATGACCACAGATTTACAATATGTACCATTACACATTTGGAAGTTAGTCTGCCACCATTCTAAAAATGAAAAAGCAGATGTTTTCCTACTAGATTCTCTTCTTCTTTTCTTCATATTTGGACCTTTCTAGTTAACTGGAGCACACTAATTTGAGCTTCACCAGACCAAAAAATGTTGTTCTAAATCACTTTATTCCCTCCCAGATGGTCTTAAGCAAGTCTTAATATTATTGTCAAAGTGCTTGCCTGTCATGTGTTGTCCTATGGGCTAATAATCGCTGAATATATTGCACCTTATTATATTACAGTTTTTATGCCAGTACAAAACAAATGTTTTTAAACTCCCGCGTGAGTATTAAAGTGCTATGCTCCCTGTCTTTAATTCACCAGTTCTGCTTCTATTGTCTACTGTTGTGTCAGGGAAACTATTTCTGTTTTGGCCGTAGTACACACTGTATTTTACTGATGTTTTCATGGCACTTAACTGGTGCTTTTCAAAGAGATCTCTTTTATTCATGCTTACTCCATTAATTATTTTATTTCTATATGAGATAGAGCCATTCTCTGCTGGAGCTGTAGCAGAGAGCACAAAGGGAGCATGAAACTGCTCTTTACCTGTCAACAAATGCTTTACCTGGCAGCAAACACTGCTCTCAGTCCCACAAGCCCCAGACACAGGCCACCATCAAGATGTGGACAGATCATTGCTGCTGGTAGCATAGCACTATGAGGACTCCTTCTTCATTTTTAGCTGCTTTGTTGACTCCCTTTCATTATTCTTTCTCTATGCTCTGTGTGTATATATTTTCTGGTGAAGACGATAAGGTTGTTTGGTTTTTTTTTTTCTTCCTGACAAATGAGTGCTAAAAACTTAGGGTTTGCCTAAGTGAAAAGGACTGAAGCATGTTTCCACTTGTGCTGCTTTTCTTGATGCTGGTATTAGTTCACTGATCCCAGTGGTGGCCTCAGTGGTAGCAGGAATGTCCATAGGAGCTGCATGAATGGGAGCAGAGAGAGCAGCAAGAGGCTGTCCCTGTCTCATGAACCATCACATCTTGCCTAGCAGAGAAACTTCAGCATTAAAATGGCACACACAGATTGAAAGGATTTAGGATGACTTTACAGCTAAAATGACTTATGCCTTTTGAATTAAAGTATATTGTGGCACTGCACTGATAAGTAACCTGTGAAGGTCAAGACAATACTTGTGTTAGCAAAAGGCAGCCACCGCTTATCAGCTGAAGCCCATTTAAAAAAAATATAATTTTGGAGAGCATCTGTCTGCCCCATTAGTGTTGTATCACTGGTATATGTGACCAGCAGCCTAGATAGAAAATGTTTCCACCATTGTTGGGTTCTGGATATATAGAGTGTATTCCAGAATTCATGACATGTAGCATTGCATTGCTTCTTTTATATTTCCTTCAGCAGTCAGCAAGCAAAACTCAGCACACAGCTGGTTTGGATTAATCTGATGCTTCAACATATTCATTTTGCTATGATAAAATTATTTTACCTTGGCATCGTTTCATTCAATGACTCTAAAAGATTCAGTCAAATACTGCTCTTTTTTTTTTTTTTTTTTCTCCTTTTGTTCAAAGGCCAAACTCAGAAAGCAGGAAAAAAATGTCTTGGGTTAGATTTTTCCACAGCTTTCTTTGGCAAAATGAAGTGTGCAAAAATAAATAAATAATAAAATTAATAATTAATCAGGCCAAAACACTGAATGAACAAAATGTTTAATTCCACCAAAATTTAATGTTTTGTGATCTGGTCTTTTTTTTAGTTTTTTTGGCGGGTTGCTTATGTTATATTTTTAGGGGTTTTTTTGGTTGGTGGTTGTTTTTTGTTTTGTCTTGATTTTTTTGTTGTTTGTTTTTGTTGTTTTATTTTTCATTCAATGTCAGATTGAATGAATAAGTAGCAAAATTTTATTGGCAAACTGCTGGAATGGAAGGATTTGCCATCTTCAAAAATCTATTCCTGTGTTTTCCTTTCAGCCAAGAATTTAGATTAATTCAACCTGGATTACTTATTGTTTTCAAATGGTTTCAAATTCAGTGCTTGTGGACAAACATCCTTCCAAAACTTTCCCTCTTGCTATTGAACTGATTATTCAGTTTCCCTCCTGCCCTACCAGTGAGATATTCTCTTGCTTTTACAGATTTTATTTTTACTTTGATTTTTTTTTTTTCCTGGTGAAGAACACTTTGGTTTTGTTCCCTGATGATCTAAAAGTTCCTGCCATTTGCTCTTTGTCATTGTAAAGATCCTTCATTGGCTGGGCCTTCACCCTCTGCTGCTTATTCTGTGGTGGAGTTACAGGCTAATGGGGAGTGAGGGAGTTTGTGCCTTTGTAGGGTGGATTTGCTGTCAATACATTTTCCTTATAGACTTGTTTTGAGTTTTGTTTTGTTATTTTGTTTGTTTTCCCCAAAACATTTCCTTTTTCATTAAGGAACATTCAGTTAAAACATAAGTGTGAAATTGTGCAAGGAAATCTGAATCGAAGACATATTTAGATTGGCATGTTACATTTTCTTGAAACACATCTTGCCTTGAGGATACTTGGCTCTGCCATGGAAGCCTGCAGTCCTTCAGGCAAGAGTCCATCTCCTCCCTGAAAGATTTCTGTAACTACTTGTTTACTCTTTGACCCAGAAACTTCATAATCTGGGCATTTCCCAAAGTACATGTACTTGTGGTCATAGGCCACTGCAGTGCCTCCAGTGCTTTTGGAAGATGTCTGTTTTCTGGTTTTATTATGGAAATAAGAATGCTTTGCAAGAATTTCCAATGAATTTCTCTCTAAAGCAGAATCTGGGGTTATTTCCTAAGCTCTGCACAAGTGATAGGCTTTCATCCATTCACCTTTAATCTTCTGCATGTTCATAATAAGTATCCAGTAAGCAGTGTGATTACAATGAAATTACTTTGGGAGTATGGGTGCTGTTTCCAAGGCTCCTAATTTACCCTTTCCAACCCTGAAAGAATGACCCTTTTGAATGAGATTTTCTAAATCTGCTTTGTCTGCAGAAGTGACCTTTAAATATTCCCATAAAAACTCTTCATTTCCTGTGCTGTCTGCATGAAAATATACTCTTTAATTTGTTGGGACAAGGGAAGTTGAGGTTTGAAAATAATGCTGCATTTATATATAGACTTAAATAGGCTTGAAAATAACTCTTGAAAGAATTTTATTTATACGACCAAAATCAATCAAGATCTGTTTGTTTGAAAACTACAGTATGGTATGTCAGTAATACTTTAACAAGCAAACTAATCAAATGTTCCTCCTACTGCCTAGAACTGATGAAAGGAAAAAAAAAATCTTATTCTACTTTTAAATGCTTGGGTGCCATGCAAATGCTTGATGGTGAGAGCCAGATGCATCTCTCGATAGGGAGATTCTTTTATGGGCTCATGCCTTATTACTGTGGCTAATGGTTTCCACCTTATGGGGAGGTTGTCCTAACCAAAGCTATTTCTGGTTGCACTGCTGTTTTCAGAAGCAGCAAAAGTGAGAGTCATGGATGGCATGTCGTTCTGGTGGTTATGACTAGGTCTTGATGTGACACTGAGACTTTATCCCAGCTACAACCCTTCAGTTCTGCTGGGGATGTTTTCCTTATAAATAATTATTTCCATTTGGTTGAGTCTGTAGACTTCAGGTTTGACAGATGGGGTTCTCGCAGCCAGAGAGTGCCAGGGATCAGCTATTGTAACTAGTCTTTGATTGGTCCCAGGAAAACTCTTCACACCTGGAGAAAGCTGGTGTCTCTGGGAGATGGCTGCCTCAGCTACCTTTTCTCTCACTTCTATGTCCTGGGCTGAGTGTGGTCCTGTGTCTGCATGTTCTGACCTGCTTCAAGGCCCAGGGAGGGAGAAGAAGAAGACCTCTCTGCTCACTTTCTACACCTGAAATGCTTTTAGTGGAGGAATAAAAGCTCCTAGATAATGCAGCATTATTAAGCTGGAAGAAGAATGTTTGCAGAGAAGGCAGATTTTGGGCTATCGCACTTCGAGGGAGGGATTTCAGACTGTTTATGCCAATGGATTTGAGTGCCCTAATAGGCACACTGAAACTGCAGCGTGATCTATCCCAGCCTTGGCAAGAGGCCTTGGGCAGAAATGCTACCAGAGAAGCAGAGACTATGGGAATCGGGTCAACCTGATTAGCAGTAAAATCTTGTTCAGGGATATAAACAGCCATATGGGATGGACTGGCTGAGCCCCCTGGCTATACAGAGCTTCCCGCATGTCAGCAGTGCGGAGCCTTGTGCTGGACATCGACCAGAACAAATCTGTACTCAGAAAGTGGCAGATCCTCCGGAGTGGCAAGGCAAGGAGAGAGGGATGAGTGCAATTAAAAGGCTGCAGGAGGCAGGGAAAGTGCCAGCTGGGTACAAGGGGCTTTTCAGGGGAATGATAGTGAGAACTTCTCTGCAACCAGATGAGTTGTGGGATGAGTTGTGCATCTTTTCCAGTTTGAAGGATCAGAGCAATGCCTTGACTAAGGTTTGATATGGATTACTGAGGGTTACCTGAAATTTGAAAATGCTTTTGGCAGTGGGAAATTTTGGAAGCTGGGACATTTTAACCAGGACAATATGAAGATCAGAACTGAAATTAGGTGGAACCATGTCACAAGCATTTGCTGGTCAGTAAATTCCAGTCCCTGAGGTGCCAGAGGCCCGCTGCATAGACAGGGATCCCAGCTGAGTCTGTGGCAGTGGTTTTGTGTTGTCTGGTGGCTGTGAAAAATGCCCTCTTACTACGGGTTTCAAAAACCTCTTCCTTTGAGGCTTGCAAGTGTTCTAGTAATAAAAGCTGAATGTAGCAGACAGTTAAACTACTGTGGGATTGAACGGTGGTGTGAGACTTTGCTCAACGTCCCCCATAAATTGTGACTATCTCTGGGAGGGAATGGAGTCAGTCTCAACAGATGCAGAAGACTTCCCACCTTTTTAGGAAACACATCTTTTGATTTTTGGTTGCTAAGAGTAAGGTATCTGTTGTAGTGGAGAATGTAATAAATGCTGCAACGGACCAAAGAATATTGCAGTACAAGCAAAAACAATAGCAACTGAGGGCTAAGCTAGTGAGTGACTTTTGTCTGAGGAGTCAACACTGGTTATTGAATTGCTGTCTTGGAAGTATGAAATGGCTGTATTCTCCCAAACAGGAAATTTAACACCTGAACTTCTATAAAAATCCTGCTATAATTAGGGGACATCTTATATTACTCTGCAGAGCAGGAATAATAGATGAGAAGTGTGAGAAGACAAGTGTTGGCCAAACTCAGCCATGGTGGTGCTTGGAAACCCGTAGGTCCCATTTTTGAGTGCTGCTCCAGGTGAGTGGCATGGCACGTCTCATCTAAGCAAGAGTATGTGTGTTTGGGCAGCAGGTTGCATTTAGGTTTCCTGTTGTAGACAAAGTCTGCACAATAACAAAGTTGTTTTCAGGGATGGAGCATCGTAAGAGTGCAAGTACAGTAATTGTGTGTGAATGTGCACAGCTTTGCTTCTTGTCTATCCAGGGAAAAGGTCATTACCAGCTATAGACTGCAAGCTGCTTCAGCTTCCTCTTCGATGCATCTGTCTGTTCGCATCTACCTTACCTTGCCAGTGACGATTGCTTCTGTTGCCCACAAGGAGACCTCCTGTGGGCTGGGATTGAGTTATACAACCCCGAATTTATTAGTATAAGTCATGTGACAGACCTTCTGTTTAGTTTTTTCTTGTCACATTTCAGCTCCATTTATGTGCAACCAGGCAGCATGTCTGCAAACAGTGCGGTTGCCAACCCTGGCGCCTTCCGTGTGAGCAACTGCCTCTGTGCCATGGCTCCATCTCTTGGCCAGGGTAGAAGAGCTGTTACCTGGGCCACACAATATCACAATAGCTGCCGCTTTCTTGTAAAGTCTGATGAAAACGTTTTTCTTCCACTGCAAGGCAGACTGGGTGCACAGCAGATCACCAATATTCAAGCCATAGATCCATGTCTGTGGCTGTGGCACCGGTGTGCCTGGCCAGGATTTCCATCTTTTCCTGCCAGCAATGCATAGGGATACAGGAAGCTTTGAGGGCCAGAACCTTTTTCTCCTCTGACAACACAACACCTACTGTCTTGGTCTGCTGCCGAGAACTGTCACAAGGCATGTCATAAACAAGTAGGGGTAATGTCACAGTGTTGAAAAAGTATCCTAACCCAGCATCCACACACTCTCTGGTAGCTCTCAGGGATTATTGTTGTTAACTAAAAGTTGTCTGCTCTGTGGCAGAGCACTAGTGAGGCAGATCCTAGTTCTGTTTCCTCCTTTTTCTTTTCTGTGTCAGTGAAAAATCAGTGAACTGGCTCAAACTCAGTGAGCTTGTAGATTTTTAAATTTAAAAAATATTATTTTTTTTTAAATAAGCATTTTACAGGGAGTTAGTGATACTCACAGAATCATAGAATGTCAGGGGCTAGAAGGGACCTTGAAAGATCATCTAGTCCAACTCCCCTTTCAGAGAAGGATCACCTAGACCAGACCACACAGCAACGCATCCAGGCGGGTTTTGAATACCTCCAAAGAGAGAGACTCCACAACCCCTCTGGGAAGCCTTTGCCAGTGTTCTGATACCCTTACAGTGAAAAAATTCCTCCTCCTTATAGGCTATATGCCTAAACAGAGACCATACAATTATCTACAAATTCCTGGCATGAAACCATGCTTGTAAATAAATCACATATGCGGAACAGAGTTGCCTTAAAAAAAGCACTCCTAGGATGTTGCAATGATAATTATTGCAATCATAAGGGAAGCTGTTACCGCCAACTGAAGCAGCCTAAAAGGCTAATGAAGAGGTTTATCGAGATGGCTCACTCTGGTCAAATCATAAGGTACAAAGTGGTATAAATAAATTCGAAGTCTCTACATGCATCAGCACTATGGGTTCACATCTCTAGAAATACATGACAGAAGTTTGATAATGTCATGTAGTAAACTCTATAGTGAAACCTATTCCAGACATCAAAAGAAGCTGTGTAATAGATTGGATTCCTCCAGTGTGGTTTTAAATAGGTTTGAGGTCTGTATCTCTTTGGCTTCAATGGCATCTTATGTAATTGATTCTCGAAAGGAGCTTCCAAAGTTTTATTATTAGTAGCAAGTATTCTTTATTCACAGTGCTGGGTGCATGGGGGATCTTTCCTCCTAGCATGCACACCCCTATTGCAAAGTTAACAGCTATTTATGAGGGAAAACATACATATTCATTT
>JAOEGS010024059.1:0-19304 GCA_025447755.1 Corythornis vintsioides
ATTGAATAATACTGGACCCAGCACTGACCCCTGGGGGACTCCACTAGTCACAGGCCTCCAGCCAGACTCTGCTCCACAGACCAGTATTCAGTACTTGGTTTTACATAAAACTTTGGTTTGAGATATGACAGTGCCTGATTTTTCAGAGATTGTGAAGCACTTGACTTGCTGCTTAGGGAGGTTAAGGATACTTTCCATCCTCTGAAAGTAGGTGTGCTATTTGCTATCATAAAACTTGGATTTAGGGCAGGCAACAGATGGCCTGAAATTTGCTGAGAACATGAGGATATTATTATTTTTGATACTTTATTAAGGGGCCCACAGAGCTCTTGAAGAGGTTACTTTGCCAATCATGCTTGATCATGGTTCAGTGGTGACCTGGCAGTGCTGGGTTAATGGCTGGACTCAGTTTTGAAGGTCTTTTCCAACCAGCATGTTTCTATGATTCTAAGATGAATTTTGGACTGGTGGCTCCCAGCCCCTGCAGCAGAGTCTCTTTGCAAAGTATTGGCAGTGGAGCTGGGAGCATCCCAGCAATACTGGCATGTGGGGGAAGAAGGGTGAAAACAATTAAGCAGATTCCAGTAGCTTCTTTCCTATTAGTGTTCTCATGAAAGGACTTCCGTTTGCTTTACACTGAGATTGGATGAAGGCTGTTGCTAATTAAATAATTAGCTGTTTAAAATGTATTTATTAGGGCTTAACAGCCAGGCCACAGATATGCATCAATTACAGAGCCACAATATCTGCAATAAATGTTTCTTGCCCCATAATCAAATATGGCTTAATTAGGCAACGCTGGGAGAACAGTCATAATAAATAGAGTGGGTAAGACTTGCCTTTGTAATTGAGATTTAATCAGAGTACTCTTGTATGTTCATTGAATAATTGATTATTCTACACACTTATCAAGGATTAAAAACTCAGTGGTAGATATGCAAATCCCTTTGTATTAACTACATCTGAAATTCTCAAATACCATTTAATGCATATTAACATACTGATTAAATCTAAATGACATACACCTTGTACATCTC
Source organism: Corythornis vintsioides (assembly GCA_025447755.1). Taxonomy (NCBI): domain Eukaryota; kingdom Metazoa; phylum Chordata; class Aves; order Coraciiformes; family Alcedinidae; genus Corythornis; species Corythornis vintsioides. Next base: position 1,038 of record JAOEGS010024059.1, read on the forward strand.
GCTTCTGCAGTAAGCTCTTTTATTGCTATTTATCACTTTTTCTTTTTTTTTTTTTTTTTTCCAAGCTAAACTGCTTGTGTGTTTGTTGCTTTTCAAGTAGTTACAGGAAATGGACAGAAATAGGCCGAGGGGAAGGGAAACAGATACCATCTTATGCATTCCTCGAATGAGCCAGCTCTCCTGGATAGAACAGCAAGAACTATTTTTACCGTGGCTGTTAAGGAGCAAACTAAACCAAATGAAGCAGCCAAACCCATTGGAAGATGTAGTAACTCTCCCTGAAGACTCATTGTCCCATTTAGTGCTATGTGTGATAGGAGCATGTGGAAATGTCCACAGACAAAAGGAAAACAAAGCAAAACTACAACCACCCAAAAAAAACCCCAAACAAAAACCCTCTGTGCCAAAATCCTATTGGTTGTGTGATGTGGATAAACAGTGTTATTGAAGAGCTAGCACAAGGTGTGTCCCCCTGGCTGGTTGCAGTTGTTGGAAGCACACCACCCCCCTTGCAAAGCCCCTGAAAAACAATCGTGGGCCTGCTGTGGTAACATGTTGTCAAAGGAGATCAGGTTCATCTTACTTGGATTATGCTTGCAGACCCTTCTTTGCTAAGGGGTAAGGAAGGAGTAAGAATAAGAAGCAGCATAATTACTGATAGTAATGACAGCTCATGTCTGAAGTAAAAGCTGCATGGCAGATTAGCTTCCCAAATATAGGTGAAAGCCCAGTTTAAACCAAGGATGTGTCACAGGATTGCACCTCGGTGAATCCACATTTGTATTGTGCTGCTTGTACCCTATCACACGTAGTGCTGGGAGCACAGAGTGTCTCAGGTGCTTGGAAGCAAAACACAGAAGTGTCACAGCTGGGGGACACCAAGCTAATAGAGTTTGATAAAGGTTTAATCTGTTTGTAGCAGTAACAACAGAGATATTTATATTTAATTTCTCTCCACTGATCTCTTCCTGCATTCATGATTCGTGCTGGGAAGCCTGTTGTTAGGAGCAAGTGTCAACCATGAAAAGCTCTGTGTTGGCTAGTATACAAGGTTAATTAATTTCCATGTTGTTTAAATTGTGTTTTTGTGGAATTGCTGCTTTTCACCTTTAAAACTTTTGGACTCCTATTTGTTTGGAAGTGGGCTGAAATTCATGATTATTGACCTTAAACCACCAACAGTAGCATCATCAGTAGTGTTACCCTTTGTTATCTCTTTCAGACACCCTGAAGGACAGGTCCCCTACCTTTCCCTTCTAAGCCCCTTGTTCACAGCTTGAAGGCCACGTCTCTAAATTCAAGGATAATGAGCCTAGTGGCCGCTGTGCAGTTTTTGCAGTGTGGCTGGCTGGTTTTATTTCCCACTTTTGGAAGCATTTCCTGCAATCTTCAACTATGACACTAGAGGGTGATATTTCCTCAGGAATTTTTCTACTGGTGGTGTAGGCTGAACAGGTAGGTAGGAGAATGTGCTCTAGAGAGAAAAGAACCGCATTTCTTCTAGGATGGTATGGTTAGCTTTGCTCCTGCTTGACATTGTGGTCCAGTGCTGGAGACTTCTTTGGAGCTGGATGGATACTAGGACATGCAGATGTGCCTGGAAAATTGCAGCACCGTTTAATCTGAGCAGCAGCAATTAATCCATGGTCTCCTCATGTGACCAAACCCTTGTGAAGGCCTCTTGCACTATGTATTTTCAGAAGCACAAGGTCTCTTTTGGGTCCTAGTCATTTCTCCAGCATGTATATTTTTCATTTCTGGTGCACAAATGTCAAATTCCTGTTGCTGGCTGCACCACCCTCAAATGCTTGACAAGCACAGAGCAGAAGAAATTGTTTCTGCCCCAGGCAGGTATTAAGGTTCCTGAGAGTGTATGAAGCAGTGCTGAGGGAAGAGTTACCCTCAGGACAAGCACACCCTGTTCCTCCACATCAGATCTTTCTTTCCTCAGCCAGTTACATCTGCAGTGTGCCAGGGATGTTAATCTTAGGGTTCAGGGGCCAGTGATGGCTCTGCTTCTGAATTCTGTTTGTATATTCAACTTGGAGGGAGGACACAGGTCAGTCTAAACAGCCCCTCAATCACTGCTGCTTAGGAAGTGACTTATGCTCAGCTTTGGGGGAGAGTGTTAAATCTTATCTGCTGACATGAAGTTTCCAGAAAGTGAGTGCCAAACACTGCTGCTCCAACCATCCTGGTCTGACCACTCTGTGGCATGCTCTCAAGCCTTAATGCACATCTACTCATTGCTGGGTCACAGCAAGTGATTCTTCAAGACTGTTGAGCTGCTTTGATATAACAGCTTTAACTCTGTGCTTAGACTGGAGAGAGTGGTTGGTTCAGGAGCAGAACAACAGGATTTTGGAAGACTGATTGTCAGATAGTCAGTTACAGATGAACAAATGAAGAAGGTTGGATTTCTTAGGAGAAAGTATCTGACATCAGTGACAGTCTCCAACCATTTTCCATCAAACCACACACCCTGGCCCAACCTTTCCTTGTCAACTAAAGGCAGTGTAGGAGCCTGACTTGGAAATGTATTTTTGCCAGGTGGTTGGTTGGTTTGTTTTTCTGTTTTAAGGAGTGGTGACATTACCATGCTTGAAATTCTATGCCACAAAGTGCTCATGTCCGTGCCCTGCCCCGGGCATTCAATTTGGAATGCAGCAGAACTCAAAAGGCTCTGTGTGCCCACAACACTGACCCCCTCCATGACTAAGTTGAATGGTTACTGAATGGTAACCATTATGCCATCAGTCCAGAAAGACATGGATATGGGATTGTCTCTCTGAGTCACAGTGTTGCCCTAGACCAGGTGGTTTCAACCTCTGTCAGTAGCAGAGTCAAAACTCAAAAAATTTCAGACTTTTACTCCAGAGTGCAGGATGACTCATTTGATATGTAATTCCTGTGCTTGGAACCCACACAAGACAATGCAAAGCAAATTACTGCAGACTAAATATATGGTCAGGATGTACTGGAAGTTGGCAGTGTAGCTGACTGGGATAGCCAGGGGGTGAGGAGAGACATGAGCACCTTTCTCTCCATGTTGACCTGGTAATGTCTGGTATCCCTTAAAAGGCTTAACATGGTTTTGGAAGAGAAAATCTGGAGGACATTTCAACTATAAAAAGCTGGATGAAGCCTGAAGGGTGCAATGTGCAAACTGCACATTGGGAATTGTGAGAAGGGACCAGCAACCAACTTTGAGAGGGAGGATGACTTTGGGAGCAGGTAATCTTTCACAACACTTCAAAATAGGGCTTTGGCAAATCCCCATGAATCAGGAGATGGACTTCTACTTTGATTCATTCCATGATCCATTGTCTCTTAATCTATTGTGTGAGATACTCTACATGTTGGCAGCAGTTTCTCTGGGGCACTGTTTGTATCCTTCAAAGAACACAGCTAAAATAAAGATCAGTTGTTTTGCCTGTTTGGCTGTAACTAATTGCTAATGTAGTTACAGTGTAAGGAAAGCTGAAACTGAATTAGAGCTTTGTCTTAATTGACTTATTTTTGTATTTCACCTGATTTGTTCAGTGAAATTAGAATGGACTTTGCTTACTTTTGAGTAACTTTCTGGCCCTTTGCCCAGACCAGAAGAGCCCCAAGCTCTCCATTGCTGAATGCTGATTAGAAGCAGGGCCAAACTCTGCTATAAAGCACTCTGCTTTGAATAAGGAGACAGCTGTAATGATGACTGTGACCTTTACTTTAACTCTCCTACAAATTGGAAAATCCTATTTGGTGCTTGGAAGCCTTATTTTATTTTATTTTATTTTTGTCACTGGGCAGTGCTAGTTATTGTAAGCAGTGATTAAAAAGGGAAATTAAGGATTCTTGTTAGTATTCAGAGCAAATACACACTTGAACATCTTGGTTCTGCAATTTTTAAGAAGAATGAGGCATGTTGGATAGAGTCAAAAGGTTGAAATGCCCTATTCAGTTGAGCATCCTGCCTGTGGCAGCATGTTACCAAAACAGCTGTTCTGTGAATCATGCTGATAATACTTGTCTTTTCATTGTCAAGTGAAGGGAGGCTGCTTCAGTTTATTCATGGAAGAAACCTGTGTTTTATCAGCTTTGTCTTCACCATGCTGGTAGACAGATGTAGACATAGATCTTATTTTAGGGCTTTGAAGGTAATGTGCAGCTTTGGAGTGCTGCTTAGGCTGCCTTATAAATTTTCTGTGAAGATCACTGTGCTTGGATTCATCCACCCTTGCAAAAGGCATGAGGATTCCCTCTCGCCTCAAATCCAGGCCATGTATAGGTACAGCAGTCCCTCTAAGTACTTTACAGAGTGTAGGCAGGTCAATAACCCTCTGTCACTGTAACAAGGACATGAAAACAGCTATCTATGCTCAACAGACAAGCCTTACTTAAAATACCATGGGTTGGGGAGTATAAATCTCCTCATGTCACTAAAGCTGTGCACTTGTCCATTACCTGAGGCTTGAGTTCTGTATTTATGTGAGAAGTTCTCAGGGTGACCCTGTTCTAGCTCTGCTGCCAGCTGACAGATGTGTTTCTCAAGAGATTCTAAATCAGTAGGCACTTCTGCTTCCTTCTGCTGGAGTTGGAGGGCACTGTACCTGTGCCATCATCAGCTCTTCTGAAGCCTTTTCTGTGCCTTTGTGCAGATGCAGGTGGGACCTGGGGCACAGAGGAACTTGTTTGGTGGTGATCTGCTAATGGGATGGGGCTGGTTGTGCTGGGAGGCACATAGCTCAGCAAACAACCTAGAGCAGGCTGAGTAGAGTGTGCTGTGAGGTGGTAACAGCACAGGGAGTTGCAGTGTCCCAGATGTTACAGCTTTCATTAGACTATCAGTTGGTCTATCTATAGCTCTTTGTATCTGCCTGCTGGAACATATTGAGTAACTAGTTATAAAGTATAATCTTTGCTGTTGTTGGCATTTCTGGTGTTGAAACCTTGTGCTAGTGCTATTATTTTGCACATGTTGATGCATGTTTGTATACACATGGTTTGGTCTCCCTCACATACATAAGTTAAAATTCTGAAGGAGGGGCACCTCCTGTGTGTAAATATATGCTGTGCTTAGAATGAAAGTGGTTTTACAAGGCTATTTCCTTTTCACAAGTGAACAGGACTGTACTTGCAGCCATAAATAATTTTATGCCTTTCTCTTTTGTGGTGTCCCTGTGTAGGACAGAAATAGTAAATAGCCATCAGGTTTTATCTACCTAAATGATTAAGGGGAAACTAGAAGGCTTTCAAACCATTAAAAATAAAATAAATCCTATGACTTGCAAAACTTAATTCTGCCTAACAAGAAAAGTTACATCTAGGGAACTGACTACCCAGAGGACAATTCAGAGCTGGAAAAAGCATAAGAGTTTTCCCAGGATAAAGGACACAATGTGAAATTTGCAGTTCCAGTAATTCTTAACTGGTTTTATAAAGCTGCTACATAACAAGTCCCCCTTGCCCTTAGTGGTACAGTGTCAGACTAACTATAAAGCAATTCCAGTTTTGGCCAATAGTTTAGGGTGTATCATAGGTAGCTTATGGATTTCTTTGCTGTTTCAGCTGACAGAGGTAGATCAAATCAGAAAAACTAGGAGGGCAGGGGGAAGGGATTTAAGATCTTAGACCAGACAGTCCCCCTTGGGTTTTGTTCCCATGGGCAAGTGCTGATGAGTGTTCCTATTTTGTTTCTTTGCTGATTAAACTAAGAAACCAAACCAAAGGACACAGGAGAAAAGGGTTAAAGGATTAGGAGATGGTCTTTGAACTGCCATGTGGCAAGGTAATGAGGCATGAATTATTAAAATGATTTCAATTATAACTGGCAGCCACATGCACTACTTTTGCATTGGCTTTCTTCCTCTCTGTAAAAAGACAGGTTTGCAAGTGCTCATGGTTTCTTGGAAAATAATATATCTTCCAGAAATGTTAGTTGTATAAACAGTGCAATTTTTCACTGGCCAAGCTGCTTTTGTGGTTAGATAAGTTGAAGTGTCAATGAAATGAGCATGGCTCAGCAGCAAGAAAAATTTGCTCCTTGAAACCTATAGGAATGGTTACTAACATTGCTGAAAGGATGTGGGTATTAGTGGCCTCTAATACCTCAATCAGACTGAGCTATGAGGCACTTGTCACATACTGCTGCTAATTACTAAGAACAATATTTTGGCATTAATGGAAGAAGCAGTGTGTTTATACAATGTGGTCTTTGCTTGTGTATAACGTGAAAGTAGTGGCTGGAGAATTGCTCTGTTCAGAGATTTGTAGATGGTGATCAGACTGATTTATGCTTTGCCTCTGTAGAAGCAGGCACCACACTGCTACCTGACTTCGCCATATTTCTTCATGATCTAAATGTCTATAGGGATGGAAATATTATGAGGAATAGCTCCATCTGGTGACTGCTAAACATTTTGCACAAAAGCCTGTATTTTGGGTCAGAATTAACAACCTTGGGTCTGTCTGACTCCTTGGGAAAACTCCTGGGGCCACAAAAACCAATCAGCACAAGTAAGATTTGCAGCACTTGCTAGAGCAGGTGGATGGAGATGTGTTCAAATTTTTAACTCACCAGGATACATCAGAATTATTTGCCTATTGCCTGAAAGGGGGTTAGTAGAAGGAGAATCAAATCCACTGGGGCTCAAATCAGTGAGTAAATATTGAAATGAGATCCTGTAGCCACATCTCTGAGCAGTTTAGTTAAACTGTTCCTTTCTATTACTTCACACCACAAAAGTGTTCTTCCTCAGAATTCAGATCTACCCTGTTCAGAAATGGCTAAAGGACGTTGCTGGGTGAATGCATCTCTAGTTACTTTATATACTTTTAATCTTAATAGGGAAAGAAAAGGCAGGAAAAACAACATTTGTTGTTGACTTCAATGCCCATAGAATGACCTCATCAGAAAAGGAGCAGTGTCCAATACTGGTTACGAAGTTAAAGCTCTCGCCCTGTTGCAGGCAGTGACCACAGCCTGTCTGATCTATGGGCCGGCCACGAGAGGGCAAGACACTACAAAGACACCGCGCAAAAATCAATCCATCATCTGGGGAAACAATGCCATGAAGGCAGGGGCTGTGGCAGACTGCTGAGCCTGGGAGGAGAGCGGGGCTGTGGGCCAGGCTGGGAGCTTGCTGGGCGAGCAATGAATGAGAGCTCCGCGGGGTCTGACTGGTGCCATTGTTCGCAGTCACGGCAGGCAGTGCTCGGCCCTACTCCTCTTGGAAACAGGAGTTATTAAAACGTAACAACAGCAGGAAGGCTTTTGCACTAAGGTTTTACACAATATTCCTTTTATAGTTCCTAGTTTTTCCTCCTCAGAGCAAGCTGCTTGCCTTTGGCCATGGGCGAGGTGAGGGTTGGTTTGTGCTGTGACCCTGACAGCAGGTGACTGTTTCTCCAACTACTCTGCAGAATTTTCCTTTGCATCCTGTGTGGAAATGGGAGGCTGGATCCCCTCTGGGGTTTCTGGATGACAACTGACTTTTTCCGATTTGTGCAGCGCAGCCTCGTGTCGAGAGCAGCCGAGAGGCAGGGGGGGATGAGGAGGGAGAAAACATTCCTTGCTGCTACATTCACATAGTTCCTGGCACCAGCCAGCTCAGCAAGCTCCTCCTGAAGCCGCTCCAGACTCTGAAATCATTTCTGTTAGGAAACCATTCATGCTCTAGCTAGAGCCCTAGCTGACTCTTTAAAGCCCCCCCCCCAACACTAAAACACTGACAGTGGTCAGGAGCCTCTGATGCTGCCTGGCTTGTTTTGGCAGGGCTGAGGGTCTGGGCTGCAGTGAGACCCCAGTCCTCTGTTGTTGTCAGGCAGGAGTTATGTTGTTTCCCCACATAATTTTGCACTTCCTGACAGCTTGTATAGAACTAGACTCAAACTCCAGCTCTCTTAATTTTGTTGCCTGTAATGTTATCCTTGTCTCTTGCTCAGTTAGTCGTGCTGTGCAAAGCTGCCTTTCTTCTATGTTGATGGGGCTGGCATTACAGAAATTGCCTGCAAAGTGTGTCAGTGCTTAAAAAATTGCCCCACTTTGTTATGCTTATGATATTTCCAAGAAATGGACCTGAGGTGCTTTCCCAGCAGCAAGATCGGAACTGAGGACTCGGGATCTGGGTAGGACAAGTCTCCTGCTAACCATGGCTCTGAGACCTGCTCTCTCTGCCCTCCTTCCTAAACCTGTTAAATCCTTTTTGGAGGTGGGTATATTAGCCCCATCATGCTGTTACCTGCTGAACTGCAGCAGGCTTGTCTCTTTAAGTTACCTCTGCTTGTGTCTCAAGTGATGATTCATTTTGATTGATCATCTTTGAGCTGGGTGTGAAGGCAGCCCTGTCTGCTTCATTACTGGCACTGCTGAGCTTTGGATGAAGCTGATTTTTACCTTTTAAAAGATAGTGTCTGTTGCAGCTCTTCTGTCTGTTAGATTTGCTCCTTTTGCTGTTAGCGGGAAAATACCCCAGGTCTTTCTGGAGCCTTCCAAGGGTATTTGTACCTAAATGATTTGGAAATCTTGGGCTTCTGGGATTGATGGTTTGTTTTTGTTTTGTTTGTTGCTTTTTGGGTTTTTTTTTTGGTTTTGGGTTTTTTTGGTGGGTTGTTTTTTGTTTTTGGTTTTGGTTTGGTTTTTTTTTTATGCATCAATTGGAAGTGAGTGTATTGGTTTTGAAGCTGGTCTGTCCACTGCCTGAAGTCCTGTGCAGGTATTTTAGTTGGGGCTAGTTGATGTCAAAATCACCTTTTTAAATTCTGGAGTAAATTATACAGGTGGAGGATAAAGAACAGTGAGGAATGAAACTGTCAGTGTAAGAAAAGAGAATAACAGTGAGTTATATCCCTAGCAATAAGTGATGGCTAGTGCTGGGTGGTGACAGAATTTCACAGATATTCCCCAAAACTCTTGCAGGTTTATTCTGAGTTCTATGTATAGCAATTGTCCATGACTATAACTCTAGATCTGGGTTAAATCAGCTGCTTTCTGTAGCCCTTTTGTGTCTGTTTCCCCACCTGTAAAGTTGCATAATACTTATTTCCTCCTAAAAGAGCTGCCAGTGCTGGCTAGGAGCTGTGCCGTGTTAAGGAAACGGTGGCTATTATTAATAACTCTTAGTATTTTTTTCAACATTCTGCATAAATAAATTTTGTTTTGGTTTTAAAACTTGGAATTGTTGTCTGGACCAAATTATAGCTGGAAGCTGAGAGGTACAAGAAAAGACATCCAAATGCTGCTCAGTTTGCTCTGCACAGGAGAGAACTGCTGAGGCTGCATCACTTGTGGCTCCTGAGCACTGTGCCAGCATACAGAATTCCCTCCGTAGAGCTTTTCCATTTCATATGCCAAGTATCCAGCTCTTCAGTCTGTTATAAATCTTCCCTGATTCTGTAATTGCTTTGGTAGTGATTATAGGCAGACTCTTGTTGATCCTTCTGTGGTTTTCCTCTATCCACATTTTCTGTGGGCTCTTTTATTGTTGTTGATTCTTTTTTCCAGTTCCTTGCTCCCCTTTTCCAGTTCTAGCAGGCCCCATGGCTGCAGTCCAGTGTCTTCCCTCCAAGCGACAGGCAAACCCCCCCCCTGCATCTTGGTCTGACTTTCCATGAAGAGCTGTTGGGGGAGGGGGCACCTTGTGCTTCTTGGATGCTTGTGAACACAGGAAGCAAACATGTAAGTTTATGCACTTAAGAATATGCCCTGAATCACACTTGTAGGACTGGGGGTTGCATTCAGAGGTGGATTTAGAAATCATGGCAGCTAGACAGTTAAGCATAGCTAGAAGCATGATTGTACTGTTCCCCGAGTAGCCAAGGATGGCTCCAAACAGAAGCAGTTACACAGCAAAACAATCCTGCCTGGCTGTTTGCTTGGCACATGCTCAAGTCTGCAGCCAGAATGATTGCTGCTGCTGAGGAGGGGTTGGAATAGGTAGTGTGTGGCCCCTCTGCCTTGCAGAAGTTCAGTCCCATGCTTTCTGTGCCTCCATCCAGTGCAGTGCCATCAGTAAGTCTGAATATTCAGAGCTTCAGTATTCTGCCTCTGTTCTACCTTTTCTCCCTCCCCAAGGATGTATGTTCACTTCTCTAAATTGCACTTATGACGTGACACCTGACAGTCCAGCTTGATCAAGGGCAGGCACCCTGCCCTGCATTATGAATGATGCTTGGATAAAAAAATTTATATTCTCTCATTATAGAAAAAATCAGGATTTTGCCACTGCTTTAGAAAGACATGACAGATTCAAAGCTATGGTTGTTGCTTTATTTCTGCAGTTTCAACTGAAGCTCAGACCATAAAAGCCATAAAACAAGGTTGTATAATTGTGAAAAATGGATTAAGATTGGAGGGTTTTGAGTTAGACTTTGACCTGGTTTTGTTTTTCAAACTTGCACCTAGTTTCAGAAGTGCTCAGCTGGCATTTGAGAGCAGCCCAAGAACTTTACAATGGTTCTGTAAGGGGATTGGGAGGGGTGTTCACATGGGTCAGCTCATGAAGCACCCTGAAGAGTTTTGTTTTCAGAAACTGGGGCTATTGAAAACAGAAAGCACGTATGACCTTTCATTCAGACTTGTCTTACATTCAGGGATTTTTTTCCTGTATTGAATGAGCATTGACTACTGCCTTTAATTTTTATTTTATTGTCTGCTCATGCACTCTTCAACTTTAATTTGCAGTATTGAAGTATTCCCTTCTCTAACCATGGGAAAGGCTATTCCAGGAAAATGGCCATCTGAAGTACCTTGTGGTTGAACAGATATTATCATGTTTGGTAATGAAATTTTGCCTTGAGTAATTGGACATTCTTCCTGGTTCCTCGTAATTAAGGCAGAAGAAAAGAACAAAACCTGATGATTTGATATGAGTAATTGCTTCATTAATTTATTTGTTTCTTTACCATAACCATCAACCCAAAGAAGAGAACTGCATGACCCTCAGACCATATATGCTGATACTGTAAAGCTCTGGGTCTTTGGTGCTTCAGTGTCAGGTGGAAGCACAAAAGACATCTGACTGTGACAGCTATGCTGTGAACTAGTCCCTGGAAAAAGCAGAGGGCTAATGTATGTGGCTTTAGATCAACCCATCTACCTTGTATCCTGTATCTGAGCATTGTGAATTGATGTTAAGAGGATGAACATTTGTGTCTTCTTACTGTGGGGAAGGGAAGAGCTGCATTAAGTCCTGGCCACTGGCAGAAGAAAGTGGCTCAGAACTGGAGTACAGCAAATATCAGCTGTGATGATGGTTTGTGTCATTGAAGTTCTTTGCAGTTAGTCTTCCTGGGTTTGGCAAACAGGTCTGCACGTGAGTTTGGGTGCACAAAGAGTTATCAGTGAACATCCTAGGGACAGGAAAATAGGCCTTGTTCTCTTGTGAAGATATGTGGGTTTAATTAGATCTTGGCCATAATTTCAAGGAGATTCTTCACCCATGTGAACCTGAGCTCCTCCCATTCACATTGACTGTCTCATCTCCATGATTCAGTGCTTTTGCTGCTGCTGAACAACAGGTCACTCCAAATGCATTTCATAAGCCTACCCCTTATTTCCTCATAGCAAGCTTGAGAAGCAGGCTGTCCCATTGGAGTGGTCACAGGCTTGTCTGTGCCTCCTGATGGAGTCAGGGCTCAGAGGCTCCTTGTGTGTGAATTCTGCTGAATTATCCCCAGGTGCTGGGAGAAGCAGTTCCAGGTCACTGCCAATCAGTCCTCCAGACCTCTGCATGCTGTTCCCTGCAAAGCCTGTATTATTCAGGAACACTATCTGAAACTTTGATCATCAAACTGATTTCTATCTCTCTCTCCAAGATCTGGGCAGGTATGTTTTTATAAGGCAGACTCCACTGAGCTCAGAGCTGGCAGACCCAACATTCCTACAGCTGTGGAGCTGTGTAGTAACAAGTTGACTGCCCTGAGTATTAATCTTGAGCAACACTTTCTCAGAGACAGTAAAATATTTTTTTTTTACCAGCTAAATGAGGATAAAGATGAACTTGAGTAACCAGGACTCTGTCAGTATTAGCTGTGGCACAATCAACACATTGTGAGTGACCACTCTGTTAGGTAGAGCCCAACCCTTTCCTGCTGACCTTCCTAAACTCCAAGGTGAGTTTTTCCAAGGCTTTTGCAGTGACCTCTCTGGATGGGGCAGCTGTCTCTCTGCACTGTGCAGGATGCTGGTGCAGAGCAGAGTGGAAAACTTGCAGGTGTAGAAGAGCAATTGGTCAGGAAAAAGGAGCTTGGAGGATAGTAGGTACAACATACAGCTGGAGAGGGAGATGAGTGGTTTATAGTCCTGATGCTGGAGTTCCCACCTCTAAATTAGTGGGAGATACTGTTCCCCAAAGAGGAGGCTCAGGTCTGTTCTGCTGTTCACTGGCATGTCTTTGTGGTGTAAATCCCTACTCATCCTTGTTGCTGGTCACCCAAGGTACTCTGCTCTCTCATAACAGCTTTTGCCTACCAGGCAATGCCTCTGACCTCCAGCACAACACTGAGTAACACACAGCCTCCTGACACCTTTCCTGGGGAAGACTCAACTGTCCTTCCCCTCTGTAAGATCAGAAAGTTGAGTCATTTGGGAGAGATGCAACTTCACAGTTCAGTATGTCCTAATGTCTGGCTTCATTCTAGTCCCTGAGATTGTAGGGTCTTCCCCAGGAGTTCACTATTTCAATACTTTCCTCCTCCCTACAGCATGTATTTATTACTTGGTGGTGTTACCTCCAACAGTCTACCACTCATCTTGACCCTTTCCTGGGCCTCTGGCTCCCTCCCCCAGACTGCTGTACATAGCTGGCAGTGCTCATCTGCTGTTTTTCTAATTGCTGTATTATGTTTAGTTTGGGAGATAGTATATCTTGGTGCTGAACCCCTATGTGGTGGGATACCTGCTTGACTGGTGGATACTGCTGGGGAGAGAGAGCACTTACTACTGGCAGAAAAGGTCTTCCATGCTTGCTGTGAAACTATAACGTGTTGAAGGCTAAGACATGAAGAACCAACTGCTGAGGGCATCACAGCTGAGTCAGGCTCAGCTGCTGCTACAGGATGTGTAGACTTGATGGGTGTAGATCACTGGGCTCAGATGAGCCTGTCCATGATCATCCCTTGGAAGAGATCTCTACTGTATGTGTGGATTTGGGCATCATGAGATGAAAACAAGGTTGACAGTCTCTGACAATAAGACCAGCTCTGTCTGCCATCACTGATGGTGTAGGAGCACCAAGGTGGGATGAGCTTGGCAGAAGGGATGTCCAGTGCTGCTGTAGGTTGGGTTTATTTGCCAGGCCAGATCTGAGCTCTTTGGACAGGGCTGGATGCATGAGGCTCACACAGTGTCTGCTTGTGCTGTGACTAGGCTGAGCCAGCAGCCTGAATCCCTTGCTTTCAGGAACAATAAATTTCACTAATCTTATGAAAGAGGGGAAAAAAAAAAAGCTGTAAATGACTTACCTATTTGAAGCCTGTGGGCTCTGCATTGTATTAAACATTAACCTGCCCTTCTGAGCCAAGCTACTGATTCTCTTGGCAATTTTGATGCCAGGCAGCCAAAGAAAAGGATTCTTTGTCACTATTTTGAGTGAGGAAAAAGAAAATGGCTGAAGGTTGGTTTGGTGGTTTTTTTTTTTCATCTCGTTTGTTTGGCCCTGCAGTAGAAAGGCTGCTCCACAATTTGCTGTTTGTATTTGTGCAGTCAAGCTGATCAGCTGGCTGTACCCCAGCCACAGCTCTGAAAATGCTGCTCACCAGCAGCCCCGCAAAGGTGCAGCCTCCCTCCGCACACATCCCGCACCTGTGTGGAGCCAGGTGCTTCACACGTGCACATGTAATCACAGACTCACTGGGGCACATACACATATATACCTAGATGTAAGAAGAGTGGAATGTTGGCTTTGAGCTTCTGTAAAGTGTATCCCTGTCAGCATTGAGTATTAAAAGTTGTGCTCATCAGAGAGATGCAGGCAAGAGCAGGATGGGGGAACTGGTGTTCGGGAGTGGGTTCTGCTCCTGACTCTGCCCTTTCTTGGTGTATGAGGTGGGGCAAGTCATTGTTTCTCCTCCATACATTGTGACTAATGATTTCAAAAGCACCTCTGGAAAGAGTAATATTGTTACTATGGGCTTAGATGTATGTTTACTTAGCAACAAAACTCTTGCGGTTCAAAAGTTTTTCTTGATGACGGAGTGTTTTGCTACCATCTTGCTGCTGGAGACCACAATGTAACAGCAACACAGTGCAGCTGTGGACAGTGGATAGGGGATCAGCTGATACAAACCTGGGAGTGCTCCCAAGCTGTTCCAGTGCAAAGTCTGGCTACTTAGCACTGAATCCCTCAGCAACTTCAGCTTGTTCTTCAAGTTTAGCTAAAGCTTGATAGGCTCATAAAAAAAAAAAAAAAATTTTTTTCATGTCTGTTAAAGGTGATACTGTATAGCCAATAACTAACAAACATTTATAGGACACTATCATCTTAATTGAGCTCATCTGCCCTCTTTCTCTGTCCCTGTGCAATGCCAGGGGGCTGGTGGAATTTTCTCATGTGGATGGGACTTGTGCTTTGCACTTCTTTGTGGTTGACTCACCCGACCAGGCTGTGGAAATCTTTCCAGTGATCAGTCCAGTCCTTCCTCCAGCAGTTCTCTGCCTTTAGTCATACCTAGTCTTAATTTACTTTTCCTGTCTGTGTTCATAATGCCCCCAGTTTACTGCATTTGCGTAACTACCTGTTCAATGTGTGTTTCCCAAGGGAGTGATCAGGAGCTTGTGTGCTCTCCTGGCAGACCCACATGCTGAGGCACATTAACTGCAAAATGGAGCTTCCTTTTCCTCAGTAACCTGAGGGAGATGCCAGATCCCAGTGTTTTGGGGAGCTGGTTATTGTGTATGTGACTCCATGCATCTCCCCCAGCAGAAGCTGCCTGCATGTAGCTTTTCCCTGTGTATTAAGCCTGCATAAGCATTTTGCTCAATTTACAGCCTTAAGTGAGTCTTTGTGTGGTTTTGAAGAGGGAAGAGATGTTGACACTGCAGGGTTCTGATGGGCCAATAACGCACTTTGAACTAGAAATTGCCTGACTTGAGAGCAGCACTGACCTGAGCTGCTCTGGCAGCAAAGGGCTAAATCAAAGCTGTAGGGTGCACCAGTCTAGAGGCACAAAATTCTCTCTCTTCCCTTTGCTGCACTGGCTGAATACACCGGGATTTCCAGGGCTGGGAGTTGGCAGGAGATGTTCCCAGGGACCATTTGTTTTCTGACTGGCTAACACGTAGCCACTGGGGAGGCTGAAACCTGCTCTACCCCTGCCAGTGCCAGCAGAGTTGGAACAGCCCATAACCCTGTGTGTGAGATTAGGAAAGGTGTGTGTGAATTAATTGGCAGGCTGGGCTGCCCCTCGGCTGGAGCCACGCGTGTGGATGTGGTGCTGGACTGTGTGTCCCCTCCCTGTCCCTGCCCGTGCCAGTGGAAGGAGCCCCTCTGTGGCACAGCACCCCAAGGACTGCTCACCCCAGCTCCTCGCTCCTGCTCCTATGTCACACCTCACAGCGACGGCATGAAGAAATCCTCGTATTCAGGTGAGCAACCAGCTGCCTCACTGCCTCTCCTCTTGCCTCTTTCCCTTGGTGCCTATACTGGGAAAAGAAAAAGGGTTTTAAAAAGCCCCAAAAGTACAACCTGCACAAATCCTTCTCCTTCCAAGCGGCTCTTCAGCAGAGCAAGCAGCTGTTTCACTGTGTATAAACAAACCCTGTTGATCAGTGGAAAAGGCTTAAAAATCAAAACAAACTCAGGGAGGTAACTTGTTCCAGGCAAAACTCAGCGTTGGTGGCTCAGAGGTTGTTATTCAGAAGGCACCTGTGCCAGCATGGGATGAGCTCCAGTGCTAAGAAGCAGCTGGAAAATAAAATAGGGCAGTGGCATTGTGTGTGATACTGGCTGCCTTTGGGCCTGGAGGGGTCTCCAAATTGGGGGTGGAAGAGCTGGGACCCTCTAATGCTGTGGGATTCTCTTCTCCCTGCTCCTCATCCTGGCTTTTCTAGTCTTTCCTTATGAGATGAGGGTTTTGTTCCTTCTACTGTCACAAGCTCACACAGGCTCCTTCCCAGCTAACACAGGAGCAAGCAACCGTGACTGATGTGATTTCTCTGAGCTTTGTGTGAAACCCTGCCAGCAGTCCCAAGAAGTGGCTGGTGCACAAGTCTTATACAAAAGGCTCATTGCTCACCCTGTACAGCTCAGGTGCCTCTGGCAGCTTCTTTAGGTGCAGGACTTTGCACTGCAGCTGATTTCTGCTTGGCTTCAACTTCTGGCTGGTGACCCTGTGCTCTGTAAAACCTAGTTTTGCCCTGGCTGCTGTGGGGATGTGGTGTCATTGTGCTGGCCTCTTCCTAATGTCCTGAGTCACAGGTCTGACTGCACCCCAAGGGCACTGGGGGCAGCTGCTGTATTGTGAGTCACTCGAGCCACATCATGGCCAACTGGCCTATGCCTGAGCTCATAAGCCAGAGGAGCTGAGAGTTTGTCTTTACTCAGAAAATTCCCTGTATGATGCTGCTGCCTTTTATCATTAAAATTAATTAGTAACATTTTTCTTGTCTTGTTAGTGTTGCTAAATGGACTTCCAAGGAAGTTTTATGCAGGCTTGTATGTCAGGAACCTGAGAAAGCCTAAGCCTGATTATTGGCACATTGTAATAGATTGAAGTGGGTATTAATGCTTGTGCATTGAGTAGGGAAACCTTTTATTTGTACCGCCCTCCTGAGGTGCAGATGGTGGCTAAAGCAGTCCTGGAGCAGTGTCAGAACAGGTCTGGAGATAGCTGTCATAAGAACAAGCTGTCAGTGTTGTGTGACCTGATATTATGACTCCTTGCAGATGAGGCCAAGTGGTCCTTAATTGCTTTGCTTGCTTTGGATTGATTGTGCTAGAGTGGAGCAATGGCACTGCAAAGCCCCTGATATGACTGATGTGTCTCTGGTTGGCATCCACCTTCACTTGGTGTTGCAATTGAGGTCACTTGACATCTGGTCTGTGCCTTTAATTCAAAAGGAACTGCAGTTGTATTTTGGAAACACTATTTGCTTTGAAATTTCCCCTGGTGCAGTGCAGCTATTAATGGGAAAAGAACAGAAGAATTACCCTAGCTAGGATACACTACATGGAAGCATTGGGACAATTGCACTGCCACCAGCACTAATCTTACAGGCAGCTTTTCTGTGCAGCCCTCATTTGCCCATTGCAAAGGCTTCTCTTTTGGTGTTACAGCTCCTGGCAGGGCTGTGCTGGGGCCTTGCCTGGCTGATTCAACAGAAAGGCTCTTGATGAATCAGCCCCTGCGCTGGGGTGGCCGCCTTTGGAGAGCTGCCACCTCGGCGCAGGGCAGAGACAGCCCTCCTTGTCCCAGAAATCTGGTGGCTTTACAACTCAAACAGAGATGGTAACTTGCTTCGGGGGTTTTCACTGGGAATCCAGCTTGCTTCTCCAGGACACACAATGTACAGAGTGTTTCAGAGTCTCTGAGCTTTCTACGGTGAGAGAAACTGGTGAGATGACAAAGTGACTTCTCAGTTGCAAAGACTGTGCTTTCCAAACAAGTTGCTGACACCCTCTGACAGACTGGAAACACAGTTCCTGGCTGAGAATCTCTTGGAAGTGAAGAGAAAATGAAACGCTAAACATCCTCTAAACACTTTCTGAGGTTAGGGAATATCCCTTAGTGGTCTTGTTTGCTCCTCTCCAGTACCTTCTGGGTCTGTTCTGTTGATGGGGTCCTGCTGAACCCAGCTGGAGGGTCTTGCTTGACTTCACTGCGCTGAAGGTCCAGCTCCATCCTCTTCTGTGAACACAGAAGGACTGTTATAGTACTTCCCTGTTGACAGGCTGCTCCTTACCCCAGGCAAATTTTACCTTTTCTAAAGTACTTCAGGGGAAATCATTACCCATCTGTTATGACTTTTGAGCACATGCCATGTAGGTGTGGTTGGGATTAAGTTTGCTTTAGGGGCTTTACCTTTTACCAACAGAGAGAGGTTCAGACCTTTGTGCCATAGTCATGGCATGTGTGGCTCAGCCTGGTAGCACTTTTTCCTGGAACTTCTTGGCAGCAGTGATAGGTGGAGGGGAGAGGGTGACAAGTTAAATGAGTAACCTCTATGGAGACCAGCTCTTACAGGTTTGCTTAAGGGATGTCTACTATTTCAGATGCTTAAGGCAAGGAGAAGGTTTTTTTTCTAAAGTTTTACTTGTCCAGAAATATTTTAAGGATTTTTTC
>JAOEGS010024062.1:0-60438 GCA_025447755.1 Corythornis vintsioides
GGTGAGAGGCGGTGCGCGCGGGGCGAGGGGGGGTGGGGGGGGGGAGGAGGGGGGGGGGGAGGGGAGGGGAAGGGAAGGGAAGGGAAGGGAAAGTAGAGGCAGCAAAAGGGGGTCCCCAGGCTGGGGAGATGTGACCCATGTGATGCCACGGGTGCTGAACCTGGGGAGCTGCCCACACGGGAGACAGGGCCCGAGCCAGGGGCTATCAGGGTGACGGGGGTGGGTGAGGGTGGTTGAGTTGAATGATGGGAAAAAAGAAGAGAAGGAAGAGTGAGGAAAGAGAGAGGATGGAAGAAAGAAAAGAGGAAGAGAAAGAAGATATAAAGGAAAACAGAAGGGAAATAAGGAAAAGGGAAAAAAGGAAGAGGAAAGGGGAAGGGGAAAGGTGAAGGGAAAAGGGGGAGAGAGGAGAGGAGAGGAGAAGAAGTAGGAAAAAGAAGGAAAAAAAGAAGGAAAAAGGAAAAAAATAAAAAAATAAAAGGAAGGAAAAGGAAAAAAAAAATAATAAAAAAGGAAAAAAGCACCAGAAGCCCAATATCTACACTGTGGCAGTCCAACAGCTCTGTTTCAGTTGAAGGGCTGCAGGAGGGTCAGGGCAGCCCCAGGTCTCAATCTTGGACACCTCCGAAGCTGCTGGAGTTGCTCTGGCCCCGCAGAGCTCGTCTGTGTTCTTTTCCTCTCCCCTTTGCAAGCATTTAGCAGTAGCAGACAAATAAACGGACATCAATCATCTGCACATAGCAGCATGATCACCTTACGGGACTCATTTCCTCTCAAAATACACAAGTTTAATTTCTATTTAGCTTTCCTTAAATTTTAATGTCTACTTTTGACATAAATATTTTAGTGTTCAGGGAGGGACAAAGTGGAAGCGGGCGATGGGAGACAGTGCTGGGCTTCCTCTGGCTGCAGAGCAGGAGCATCCACAGCTTCACCCCTGCATCAGCAGCAGATGCCTGGAGCTTTGGGACACCCATGACCAGTAGCCCCTCCTGACCTCAGGGTGATTTGTAAAACCAGTACCAGCTGCTGGGGTGGGCTGGGAGCCCCTGAGCCCCCAGGACCATTGCCTGTCGTGTGTTGGCAGGGCTGGCTTCAGCCACTGGGCACAAAGCCACACCATGGCACCTCCCAGGGTATGGCAGCATAAGGAAAAGCCTGTCCAGGGGACAGCAGACTTGGCACAGGGGTCCTGGGGAATAGCTGGGGGATTGTGCCAGCCTGGGGTTTCTGAGAGCCCCCCAGCACTGCTTGAGGGGTTGCCTGAGGGTGTCTGGCAGGCAGCAGGGGGGTCTGTCTCTGTCAGTGCCATGTGTTTGCAGCTTGGCCTTTCCTCAACATCAAGCAAATGGGTCAGCAACAGTTTATTTCCTTAGGGAAATTTACATTCCTTATAAGAAAACATATACATTGCAAAAGAAAAGCAGCTCCCAAGCTCCTTCTCTCTTCTCTCGATGGGTATGGGGCACTTGGCTCTCTGACCACTGGTGGTGGCAGAGGTGGCCCCAGTGCCCCCACCAGGCAGGTTCCCCTTGGCAGGCACATCCCTGTCTCTGTGGGACACCCCAGCCAGGCAGCTGCACTGCTCCAGGACTTGGCAGTGTCCCCCTGGGGACTTCTGCACAGCTTAGGATTTGCTCCTTGAGGCATCGAACTGCAGAGGTGCTTTCCAGGTCCAGCAGCTCCATAAGGGAGAAGCATCACTCCAGCAGTCCCGGAGGAGCTGTGCAGAGCACCGGCCGTGTGTGAGGCTCATGGAGGCTGGTGTAGTGATTAATTTGGGCTCACAGCCTACCCACAGCCCTGGCTCTCCATCACGCTGCCCCACATGTGGCTCTGGGCGGTGGAGAACAGGTGCAGCGTGCTACAGAACCCATATGGCAAACGTTTAGTCTCACTTTGCTGCTGGATAAATTACAGCAGAAGGAGCGAGGCAAGAGAGTCAGACCCAGCCAGGGCTGCTGCTTTAGGAGGTCTGCAAAGGATCCTTTTCCAGTCCAAAACCTGGCTATGCTCTACTCTGTTCTAGCTGGTATTTCAGGGATGCTCTCCCTCAGCCCTGAGGAAAACACCAGCCTCGTGACAAATACGCTTTGCCCAGAAAGTCCAGTCCTTGCTGGGAGCCACTCGTGGGTGGGTGACACCACAGAGGCAGGTTCCAGAGGATGGGAGGCAGTGTGGTCTGTGCAGTTATACAGCAGCACAGAGAATTTAATGTGCTCAGGGCTGAGAGGCCATGCCTGGACGTCTGACCTGTGATCCCCATGCAGTCTGTGGAGACCTCTCAGATGCACAAACCCCCTCAGTGGGAAGATGTGGGGTCCTTACATCAGCTGCAAGATGACCCCACCATGCAGACGCTGCTTTGTCTTTCCGACCTCTGCAGTGTAGTCCTCGCTGCTCTGATCTCCCACAAGCCCACTGGTGCGTTTGGTGAAATGACTGCCTGAAGGAGAAGTGATTTGCATCATAGTTTACCTGAGAGAGGAATCCTAAAGCACATGGAGACCTCCAGCCAGATGCCATCAATCCCTCTGTCAAGGAGAAACTATCTTGCTGGTGCTGCAAGTGACCAGTGAACTGAGCAGCACCTGCCTTGGTCATGGTGTGTAAATAAAGCACTTTGTCAGTCAAGCTCAACAGATTATCCCTCTGAGCTATTAGCAAATGTAAGGATGGGGTTTGTTTCATCACATGCTGGACACCAGCACAAGAGCAAACTTCATCCATCCCCACCAAACCATCTCAACTGCTCCCGAAGAGCCAGCAGGATCCTGTTGTTCACGAATTCCTTCCTTCTTCCTTTCTATTATTATTTCCAGCTTGGTTCTGGTCTTTTTAAGCCCTGGCCTCATGGGTTTACCTTCTTCTCAGAGGAGTTTATGGAATGAGCTGCACACCCTTGCCCTTTTCAGCCCAGAGAAAGCTTCTCATGACACGACAGAAATCCAAGAAATCAACAACTCTGGAGGTTTGTAATAAGTCTGAATCCTTCCTAAACCCAGACACTCAGCACGAAGAGGGGTCAGTGATCCCCGAGCTCCTTCCCCTCTGCCTCCTGCCGTCCGTCTCTGGGTGGATGATGGGAAGCAGATGAGGCACGCTTGGGACACCCAGCTGTGTCAAGGTATGTTCATGGTTTGTGTCTCTGGAGCAGGACTGTGCTCCGGGCGCTCCTCGTGCAGGAGACACAGACCTCCCACCCAGAGACCCTGGCTGCACTCCCACAGCTCCTGCTTCCTCCTGGGTTCCTCCTTCCAGCTCCAGCCTGTGCAGAGCCAGGGGCAGCAGCAGGGAGTGAACTTCAGTCCGTGCAAAATTAATCTCACGTGGGTATGTGTGTGTATGTGTATGTGTATGTGTGCCCCAGCAGGCACAGGCGTGTCCATGCAGGAAGGGTTCAGAACATCTCACTGACCTCCTTGGAAGCCTCTCTGAGGCAGGACATCCCGCCTGCTGCCAGGAGGGGCTCGGTAACAGCATGTAGCCCTTCTGGGGGCTTCTCCATGCTGATGTACAGCATGAAAGGGCCCCCGGGACTGCCTGGGAACCAGACCAGCAGATGCATCCATCTTCCCCGCTTCCAGCCTGCAGGTAAAATAAACACAGCTTCAAAAACACCCATGCAATGTCACTTTACTTGCTCCTGCAAATCCAGACTCTCACACTCTCCCTCTTTCTGTCACTCACACTTACTCCCTATTCCCCCTGCCTTTGGCTTCACATCCCTGCCCTGCCTCTCCACTCCCCATCTTGCCCATTTCCACCTCTTCCCAGCATAGCAGCAGCACCCCATGGAGCAGCTGGCATGTCTGTGGGGCACGTCAGGGGCTGAGCCCCAGATGGGGTGGGGAAAGGATGGAAATGCTGTGGAGCTACCCAGGGAATCTGCTGCCAAGGCCCATAAATAAGGGAACCCTGCGAACCCTGTTTGCTTTCCCCTTGTCCAGCCCTGTGCAAATATTTACTGCCCCTGTGACCCGTGGAGGCAGCACAGGCAGCAGGGGATGGGAAGCAGCAGCTCTTGGATGGGTGGTGTGGGAGGCATCTGCATTGCTCTGGCTCTGGGGACCTCTAGTCTTGGCACATCTGTAACAAGGAGTGTTAAAAACTCTCTGTCTGGTTGGAGAAGCTCATCCTGAGTCCATCAGATTCCTTTCTAGCAGCTTTGGGGATGTTTTTCCAGGGTTCAGGCCTTGGAGAGGAACAGTGGAGGCTCATGGCATGGATCAGCCTCCCACCATCCTCTCCAGAGTTCAGGAGCTGGGCAGCGCTGGCAGGGCCGGGGTTGGCAAAACATTTGCTCTCCACACAGCCCCCACAGCTGGACCGGTGAGCGAATCGGGGTGAGAAAGGCTTGTCAAAGGCAACGCAATGTGTTCCCAGCAGGAGACCTGCCTGCGAGTGTCTGGGGAGGTTCCTCGGTGACCCAGGGCTCTGCACACCTCCTCACCCCCCCTGCTTGCTCTCCCGGCCTGCATCTGCCTCTCCTCGCTCAGTCACTCCAGGCACGTGTTCCCCCTCCTGCCGGCTTTGTTTGCCACTCTCCTGTTTTCTAATGTAAAGATAAGTCTGCACATCTCAGCTCCCCGGGGGAGCGCAGCAGCCCCTGGCTTCCCCCCAGACAGCAACAGGCACCTCACCCGTCCGAGCATCTCCTGCTTTCATAGCATTGGAATCGCTCTGGTTGGCACAGACCTTTCGGAGCATGGGGTCCAACCATCCCCCAGCGCTGCCAGGGCACCACTGCCCCATGTCCCTCAGCACCACAGCTCCAAGGGGGGCTTGGAAACCCCTCCAGGGATCACAGAGACTCCACCTCTGACCTGGGCAGCCTGGGACAGCCCTGGACAACCCTTTCCAGGAAGAAATTGTTCCTAATATCCAACATACCCCCCACCCAGACATCCCTTCTGAGACGAGCAGGCGAGTGCAGAGCAGCATCTCGGGCAGCAGAGTCCCCATCTCTTTGCAGTTCCCGGTACCCCCGGTGGTGACGTAGCCCCGGGACAGCGGTGGGAGGGGAAGTGTTAATTGCCTCCCGCTGGCTAAGGAATGCTGCAATCAACTGGCCCGACTAGGATTCGCCGGTGGGAGGGCTGGGTCACCTGCGGGCACTGTATTTATTGCAGGGAGGGGGCAGGTGGGCGCTTTGGCGCTAAGGTGTGTGGGTCAGGGTTGTCAGGAGTGCCTCTTGCCTCAGATGAGGGGCCCTTGGCCTTCTGCTCTGGCTGTTTTGCTTTGTTTTTAGGAAAAAAAGAGCTTTTTAGCTTCTATTTTCAGCTCAGCCCTGCAGTAGGATCTCTTGGTGGCTGAGCAGAGCCTGGACGCAGCTCCGGCGGAGACAGCGGCTCAGGTGGTACCGATGTGTTTGTCTCTCCTGGTAAGTCTGTGATTATTTTACTTCTGCTTCACGACATTATGGGTTTTTCCCTGTAATCTTCCTATGAAGGAGTTGGGAATTTGTGGAAATATGAAATGTCCTCTTTGCCTTTCAATGTCCCCAGGGCTAGTGAGCTCCAAACCCGGCCAGACCCGTGGCTGAACAGATTCACTATCAGCTTTCTTTTGTAATACTTCAGCTTGGAGAAGTTAATTATCTCCAAATATTGAAAAAGGGCAGGCGGATTTTGTAGGATCTACTTGGCTGTGTAATTTCGGTGCCCCAGAGATGCTATTTGGTCTGGCTGCGATGAGTGACACATCATTGCACCCGGGCGCAAATGTCACTTGAGTATATTACCTCCTCCCTCTCCTGTTATTTGCCCACTGGGGAGAAGTGTCTCTTCCAGCCTGGCCTGGCTGTGCCGAGACTGCTAATGCTGCTCGGGCTCGCCAGCCTGGCTCTGAGGATGCTCCAGAGGCAGCTTTGAAAACTTCCACTCGGTGTTTAATGGCCGAAGTCCGGGACTGGAAGGCAGAGTGTTTCCAACACTGCAAACCGAGTGTTTCTGCCTCAAGCCGATGAACAAATGTTAGGAAGCCCTATCCGAGAAGGAGGAGAAACCTCTTCGGTGTGAGAGTGTTGGAGCCCGGCCCAGGCTGCCCAGAGAGGTTGTGGAGTCTCCTCCTCTGGAGAGATTCCAGAGAGATGCTGAACGCATCCCGTGTGTGGGGATGCTGTAAGAGGCCGCTTTTTTTCCCGGGTTATTCTGTGCTCCAGCTGGCTGGAGGATGGTCCTTCTCAGACCCTCTTTCATCACTCCTGCTCGAACCTTCTCCCAAGGGTTTGGGGGAAGTCTGTGTTAATGCTCTGGCAGAGAAACGAGGAGTGGGGTGTGGAGGCTTCTTTCCCGGGGAGGAGGGAGTGTTTCCCTTTGTGCATCTGGGGAGTGCTGGCTGCTGGAGCGGGCTTGGCTCCCCCTCTCCCTGCCCAGTGCTGCAATGACCCACCTGGCTGCAGCTGCCTGGCCTGGGCTGCCTCAGGGACAGAGATTTTTGATGTGATGCTCAGACCAGAGATAAATTCTCCTTTATTTGTATGTCTCCTTGTGCTTTGCTTCAAGCAGCGAAAAGTTTTATGTGCCATTGCATTATCAGCATGCTCGGCCCAGAAACTAAATAGAGATGTTCCCAGTGAACTCACTTTAATCTCAGTTTGTTTGCCAAGCAAAGCAATCTCCCCTGAACTTATGGCTCAGGAGTTGTTGAGGTGGAGGTGACTGCTAAAAAGGAGATAGACTCATACAGGTTTGGGGTTTTTTTTGTTGCCTGGGTTTAATGCAGGAGGTGAACTTCGGGGGACCTCTGCAACACTCCACTTCTGTTTATAGGCAGAGGTTGACTTTTGTGTTTGGGGGATCTGGGTCAAATAGCTAAAGGGCCTGTCTTCGAGGGTTTGCCAATTGTTGGAGTTGATTGAATCGGACTGGGGAGGGCAGTGACCACAGTGCTTCCCTCCTAGCCTCCAGCTGGTTTGACTTGCAATGCAAATGTTTTCTCCTGTCACCTCTTAATGATCTTTTCTCCCCTTGCGGGTGTATAATTTCCCCTGGAAGTCTCCAGCGAATGGCTTCCATCGCAGTTATTTGTCCCTTTCTTTTTCCAGTCTACAGCAATTTCTGCAGAATTGCAGACCTGGCGTGATTTGGGGTGTGAGTAGATTGAATTGCAGTGTTTGGTCCCTGGCTGTCAAGCCAGCCTGCGTTACCTTCTGTGGGGCTGACAGGAGACGACTTCAACCCTGCTGCAGCACAAAGTGAGCTGACGAGTGGCCCAGTTTGCAGAGCAGAACTTTCTCTCAAGCCTGTGTTCTGGGTGAGCAGCATTGCCCCTCAGGCCGGAGGAGAGGGGCCTGGGATGGAGGAGGAGAAAGGAATGCTTGGCTTGGAGCAGCCAGGGAGGAAGGGGAGAGCAACAGCTCTTCTGGGGGATGCTATTGGAAAGACATCATAGAGGAGGAGTTCATAAATCCATGGGGCTTCTCGTGGCTAAGGATCAATTCATCTGCACATCAAAGGAGACCACGAGCCCCTCGGTGAGGCTGCAGGAGTCAGGGGGGGGGTGGGGTGGGAAAAGAGGGGGTGGCTGAAGGATGAGGCCCCCCTGCATCACCCCTAAACACACAGGCTTAGAGACATCTCGTAGGCAACAGAACCATATCCCTGTGGTGTGCAGAGCCCACCTACGTGTGCCTGGGGTCTAATCTGTGCCCTGGGTGACAGGTTCTGTGATGCTGGCTGGAAAACCTTGCTGGCATCTGTGTGCTTCTGTCGGGTGCTCCTATGCTGCCTGGGAAAGCTGCAAACCCAAGCTGCTGGGTGCAGGGACAGGACTCTGGTGAAGCATCTGCATCCCAGGAGTGACACCCATGTCACTTTTTGATCAGGGCTGCTTGTTCTTTAGCTGACAGGTCCCTCTCAGGGAGGGAGCTGTTGGGATCCTGCTCTCTGGGACAGGGTGATCGGTGTCTGTGCTGATTAATTCATAATCCAAATGGTAGTGTGGATTTATGGAGAAGATGGGGCATGGCTGAGCAGGGCACCAACCCTGGGCTGAGGTGTCACTGTTCCCATGTGTATTATCTGGAATTATTGATCACCAGAGCTACTGCTCTGTGCTGCCATTGCCTCATGGGAGGCAGGACCTGCTTATAACTCCACTCTGGCTAAAAGAAGGTGGAACAGCTTGTTGCTGATGGGCTCCTCTTCTGCCTTGGGCCAGTGCCAGGGCTGTGGACGGGAGGGCAGCCGTGACAGCAGATAAAGCACGTGCTGTGTTTATCGAGCGCTGCTGCTGCAGGGAACTAAACCTTTCCTCCCTGGGGGCCTGGACCGCTGATTGATACTTAGGCAGCCTCTCACTGTGGGTTTTTTTCTCTCCTCTCTGACAGTGTTTCTGGAGCGGGCAGAGGGAGCTGCTGAACAAACCAGGCTCTTTCTCTGAGCCCCATCTGGGCCCATAGAACCCCAGGCTGGAAAACAAGGTTTCCCCCTTGGAGGGAAATGAAAAGAGGGGTTTGTGCAGCGAGGTGTGGGTCCTGCCATGGGAGTGGAGCCACAGGAGCTGTGACTGTGTCTTCAGTGAGCTCCTGTGTTAGGCAGGTCCAGATGTGCTGTGCTGCTTGTGCCAGGGCTGGGTTTCCAGCACCTCCAGCTTTTTCAGACCTAGATGCAACAGGCTTGCAAAGGCACTTTGCTCCCATGGAAAATACAGCTCAGTTTGAGTGGCTAGGTCTAGAGGGGACAGCTTTGTGGGTACAGCAGGCTCCAGAGTAGTCATTTTCCAAAGGGAAGAGTGGGAATACAGCAGCTTTCCAGTGTCTCTGGTGTCCTCTTGCCCATCAGATGACATTCTTGCTCCTGCTGCACCACGATGTCCTATAATCCTACTGGGGGTGCAAGGTGGGGTTTGAATAACTGAGTGCTAATGATGGCTTTTGGACCTTTAAAACTTTTGAGGCTCCAAGAGCTTGATAAAGCACAGCCCTTCTGCAGGGTTCACCTTGTTGCCAGAATACAGCCAGCTCTGGGGACAAAGTGACACTGGGATGCTGTGATGGGGGGGGGAGCAAAACATCTGCTTGATACAGGGTGAGCTGCTGGGGAATAGGGGGAAGGATCCACCTGAGAGAGTTCAGGTTGGAGTTTGGCTCTCAGCATGAGGAGCTTGTCCTCGAGGTGGTCCTTTTGCACAGCACTGTCACCTGCAGGACATGCTGCTGGGGACATCACTAATGTGATTTCTCCTGGCCTCAGTCTTGGGGTACCAAGTTACCCAGAGCTGCTGCTGTGGGAGGTGCTGGAATCCCTGGCAGGAGGTTAGCACATCTCACAGCAGATTTTTTTTTTGCTCTCTGCTCTCCTCTCAAACTTCCCTGGAGTGGAGAAAGCAGCACTGGAGAAGGCTCTATAAATCAAGCTGCTTTATTGCCAGGCTGTGCTGCGTTTCACCCCGGCCATGGCTGCGTTTCCGTGCGGGGTGAATTGATTTCTGCCCGCCAAAGGTCAGATCTTGAGCTTCTGACTTAGTTCTTACTTAGTCGGTACAAAGGCAAAATCCCTTCTGAAGCAAGCGTTTGGATATCAGCTGCTCTATAAATAACACAGAACTAAGTGAAAGCTAAGCCAGGCTCTGAAGCTTGCGAAGTGCTCGGGGATCCTTGCGAACGGATGGTCCTGGGGTAACTGCTGGTTTTAGCAGCAAAGGGAAAGAACAGAGGCTCGGATCACAAAGTAGTGAGGCTTTTTCTTTTCTCCTTTTTTTCCCAGCTCTTCTGCAGCCTGACTCCCTCTCTTTGACAGAGGAATCCCTGAGAAGTGCAGCCTTGCTCCGAGCTGTTTGGTCTGATCACCTCACAGGAGCTCTTTTAGCGCGGGGAGGATCCATAGGATGGGAGGGAGGGAGAGCAGGCAGAGGAGATGTCTCGCATTCCCGCAGCTCTCTGCATTCCCCTGCTCTTTGTTTCGCTGCATCCAGCCCTTGCCGAGTTGGGTTTCCTTTC
Source organism: Corythornis vintsioides (assembly GCA_025447755.1). Taxonomy (NCBI): domain Eukaryota; kingdom Metazoa; phylum Chordata; class Aves; order Coraciiformes; family Alcedinidae; genus Corythornis; species Corythornis vintsioides. Next base: position 9,944 of record JAOEGS010024062.1, read on the forward strand.
CCCCAAGGGAGGCAGTTAGCGTAATGAGCTCAGGCTCCTCGGCTAGTTCCCGGGGATGCAGGCAGTGCCCCATCGCCATCGCTCCCATCCTGCCAGATAAATCACGCTGATTTAAAATTGATCGTTCTGGGATGTGGAAGAAAGTGGAGTGGGCGGATTTACCCCATTAGGGTGCATTGATCACCATTACCGCGTGTAATCAGGGTTAATCTCAGGATTAATTGGGGGGATTTGCTGATGGAAACGATCGGCAATTTGTGTTAGTTACTGCTCTATTCGCCTCTAATGGCTTAATCAGATTACAAATTAAAAGTGGCTTCTTCCAGAGAATCTCCGTGGACTTCAGCAGGAGCCGGAGCAAGAGAGGAGAGGCACATCCAGAGCATATGGTTTGCAGCTCTGATCTCGATTACCCAGACGGGAGGATGGGTGGGTGGATGAAGAGCTCTGCAGCACCCACTGGCAGGGGCAGGGAGAGCACCCACGGGCTGTACAGCCAGGCTCCTGGTGGCTGCTCTGCACTTGCTCCCCGTGACCTGGGAATGGCCAAAAGTGTGCGTGCAGAGGTGATTAGTACACTTTCCTCAAGGATTTTCCTGTGAGGAAAAGAAAAATCCCAAAATCCCTTTTAGCTTGTGCAGGGATATGCAGAGCTGGGATGTGTGGCTCACTGATGGGTGGCACCAGCAGTAGCAATGCTCAGGCCATTATTTGTCATGGAAAAAAAAACATTTCAGGAAGGAGCAGGAAGAATTTCAGCTCCAGCAAACCATTAAACCAGTGATTCTGCAGCAAATAAATTAAGCCTGATGAGCTGAGGCTGGTTAAACTAATGACAGAAAGAGGTCCAGTCCTGGAAGGAGATTCATCTAGCAGAGCTGAGCTGAAAGCATCTGAACTTTATTAGCTTAGTAGATTATAGAGCCAGAAGGTTCTGCCTGTGAACATGTCTGCTGAGAGGATGCAGGAGAGGAGTCTCACAGTAGCAGCAATCACCTGGGGATCCACCACCCACAGAACAGGCCATAACTGGGAGAAATTAGGACCTGTCAAGTCCAGCTTTCCTGTGAGAAGGCAAAAAATGTTTTATTTGGAAGTGCTCTCCCATCAATTTACCTCAGCAGATGGGGCTGGTTACAAGTGGGGCGGGCTCAGTCTCACCTCATTCCTAATCTGTGCTGATATCGATTGAGTTTTTGATATGTGACAGTCAGATACAAGGGCTGGAGATCTATTTATTCAGCTATTTATAAAGACATTAGCAAACCTGAAGGAAAAAAAGGAAAGTGAATGTTTCAAGTGGCTGCTGACAAGTTAGAGCAGTTTAATAAATCACTTGTAATAAACTACTTTGTGTGCTGAGAAATGCCACTGGCTTCTCTAATAAGCTGTTCACGATGGAACAGGCAACACTTAAAGAGTAGAAATTCATTTGTGGGGCTTGTTGATGTGTTCTGACTGTTGCCTGCTGTAAATTCCTGGCCAGGTACGCCCGTGTCTGCGTGTGCTAGCCAGGCTGGGTATAAATCTGCTGCTAAGCCTGTAACTCATGGGGAGGGCATCTCTGCCAGGAGCTGCTCCTCATCAATTAAGAGTGGAGCAGGAAGGGGCAGCCCATTCCTCATTCCTGGTGAGCACTCCCCTGGCTTTCCACAGCATCCTTATCTCCCAGCCAAAGATGGAGCCCTTTCCTAGGCATCCCTGTGCTCCTGCCATTGCCCCAAACCCCCTCTGGCTGAGGCTTGGGGAGTGTCCCTCCCTGCTTTTAGCAAACCCAGCAGAGGCAGCTGCTGCTTGTGGCTTTCTCTGAGCCTTTGAAATGCAGCAGCTCAAGCTGTGGCAGGACCCAGAAGGCCAAGGGACTTACATTTGTGGAGGGCAAAGGTAAATGCCAAGGATGGATTTGAAAGAGCCCAAAAGGTGGGTTGGGACCTGGCTGGAAGGTGCAGGTCACTCATGCTCTGCGAGTCTATCAGCAGAGCCAAGCTGCAGCTCAGGGATTTTTAGATGCGTTTCAGCCCTTGACCGGTCCTGCCTCTGAAATCTGGTGGGCAGCTGATGCTGGTGAGCCCTGCCATGGCTGGACCACAGCATTGCTCTGCCTGCCACATCAGAAAGCTCTGGCTGCTTATATCCAGGGGAAAGAAAAAAAAAAACCTACATATTTTTTTCTCCTTCTCCTGGCTTGGTTTAGATTTGGGGATCTGCAGACTAAGCTGATGCCAACTTGGGGAGTGTCAGGCATTGTTCTGTCTGGCCTAGAACATCAGTATGGAAAAGTGGGAAAAACCCACTGTTCAGAGGGAGGTAGGAAAATCTGACCTGACTTTGAGCACTTGCCTTTGTTGTTGTGCTCCTTCAGCAAGGCTTTGCAGGACATTGCAGTACATCTTCTGCTAAGGTGAGAGAAGGGAGGAGAGGGTCAGGGATTGTTCCTTATTTTTATTTAGATGGAAACTAAGGATGCCTGTGAACCAGCACAATGGGAGTTGTGGTAATAGATATTTCCTGGGTGAAAAAGTAGGCAGTTAAAAAACAACCCAAAAAAGATAAGTGGTTGGGTTTTTTTTTCCACCTACACCAAGACATATGGGGTATATGAGAGGCTGATATTTTTTTTTTTTTTTTCCTCCTCAAAGCATTGGCTCTGAGGAAAGTCAGCTGTGGCTGAGCTGCTTTCCTCTGCCAGGTGCAATCCCTAAAAACCCCTTGGCAAGAGTTAGTGGGGCTGCTCTGTTATTTGTTTTTTACTGTTTCTTTATTAAAAAGCTCCAGATCCAGGCAGCCTCTCTTTGTTCCCTGCTTCACCCGTGCCTCTGCTCACCTTGCTTGATAAATGGCTTAACATTTCCATCGTGTGCTCCCAACTTCCCCGCTCCTGTGCGTCTCCGAGTGCTCCCACCCGGACCTGCCCCCAGATCCCTGCCTGGCTCCCACCTCCTCCTCCTGCGAGCAACCTGCAACCCCCTGCTCTTCACCTTCGGCCAGCCAGGGGACCTGCTGCCACACGCCGGGTGCCTCCTGCCTGTGCCCCGGGACTCCCTGCAATTAGCAAACCCAGAGCAGCGTGTCTGGGGAGGAGGCAGCTCCAGGTGATCTGCCCTCAAGAAGAGGGTTTGCTGCTTCATGGGGAAATCCCCCAAACATTCGGTGAGGGGTTTTTCTCCTGCAAGGGGTTCCCAAGTCGTTTCTTGCAGCTTGGAGCGCTGCTTGTGTCAGGAGACCAAGTGTTTTCCAGGACAGCAGCTTGGTCCCTGCATCATCGTGTCCATCTGGTGCTCCAAGATCCCTCCCCAAAGCTGTTCCCCCAGCTTCCCCCTCCTGCCTCTCGCAACTTGTGAATTTTTTAGTGGCACAGGCGGGTTAAAATCTGCCTTTCCTGCGGCGGTTGTTTCTGCAGAGGTGGTGGATGGGCAGGAGCAGGGCTGGGGGTGGCTCAGCACAGCTCTTGCTGCCAGGGGATGGTGTCCCCAGCCAAGGAGCTTTCGGTGGCTGCTGGGACAGAGGAGCTGCCGCCTGCCCGCTTAGTGGGTAAGCCACACGGCTTTATGGTTGTGATTATCTCTCTTTCCCTTTTGGAGGAGGTTTAAGAGAAAGCACTCAGAAAACACTTTTGGTGCTTGGCAAGGCGACCGGAGACCCCATCTGTTGCTTCTTACATTGTTAAGCTGCTCTCTGCTTCCCGTGCCAGCCTGGTTTCTGTTAAATGGAGCCTTGCAAGGTCACGAGAGCCAAGCAGCTCCTAAATTAGCGAAGACATTAATCAGGTCTCATTTGGAGTAGTGCAGGGTGTCTAGGCCCTCACCCTCCCCTCCATAAATTAAGCAGGTTTTATAATCTTCAAGGCTTCTCTGGAATCGTGTCCTCTTTACCCTCCACCCCCTTCCCAGTTGCTGGTGACAAGTACACACAGCTTAATTGGTTGGCATGGGAAAGGGCTGACATTAATTGGCTGTGTTTGGCATGCAGACTTCTCGCAGTGCCTCCCAGGGATCTTATCAATCCCATCTTGGAGACCAGCAGCTCCTGCACGCAGCTGCCAGTTAGATGGGATTTGATTCTTTGCTGCTGATGATTGAAATTTTCCTTGGCTTTCTTGGCACCGTGGCTGGGGAAGAGCAGTTTTCACACTGCAAGCTGGTGATCCCTGCTGGGAACACACAAGGCTGGGAGGGATCTGCAGGTGTCACCACCCCAGGGTGGCACAGGACATTGTGGCTGAGCAAGGAGCATCAGGACACCCTCAGGGTCCTGGGTGCCACTCCTGGAAGGAGGTGGTGGGTGTAGACAACCCAACAGCCTGTGCAGATGGTTGAGATCCTTTCTCCTCTGCATTTCTCCTGTGGTGGCACAGCTAAAGTGCCACCTCCCCCAACAGAAGATCCCTGTGCCTCTCTCCCCAGCATCTCCTGATGCTGCTTCTCTGCAGGGCAGGGACCGAGTGACCTCCTTTTGCTTTACAGCTTTCCCTGGGATCCCTTCCTGTGCATGTAGCCTAATTTCAGTTTAATCCATCCTGCATATTTTATGTCTAGGGTTAGAAAGTGAGCTGTAAAGGAACATTCTGGGAGCTGTGGATTGGTGTGGGGGGTGAGTGTTGGGTCTCTGACAAGTTTCAACAGCCAGTTAACTTATTTTAACGGACAAATGCAGCAGTAGTTCCCGATCCTGATTGTTTTCACATCCTCCCCTTTACCTGATTAATTCTTAACCCATCTTGATAATCAACTGTGAAAGACAGCAGCTGTCCCTCCTCTCCAAACATGCTTTCCACCATCAGGGAACAGTGCTTGTGCTGGGATGAACAGGATGTTTCTGGTAGCTCTAACTATAAAAAAATAATTTGATGCTTTTTTTACGACCTGGTTATGACTGTCTGCTTTCACTGTGCTTAGTTAATAGGGTCCTAAACGGCCATGCAGCCTCCTTGGTGAGGCTGCCTTGGTATCCGGGTCTGTGCTTACTGGTGTTCTAAAGAGTTACCAGTGGCACTGCAAAGCAAAATGAGAGCCCAGCCCGGTGGCAGAGTGGCTCAGGATTGTGGGTTGATGCTGCTTTGAGGCTTTTCTGTTTGTTTGTTTTTGTATTGCTAATTTCCTTTGATGGCTTCTGGGGGAAGTGGTGGGGGTTCTTTAATCCAAAAGTGTGGAAATCTTCCCTTTTCAGTTTTGTTTTCAACTGAACTCATAATTTATTCAAATATTTTGGGGCTGAAAATGAAAAAACAGGAGGGAACACGGTCACCTCATCCCCCAGATCTTCGGGCACTTGCAAATCTCCTTGTGTTTCCGATGGGCTGTTGCTGAGAAGGACCCTCCTGCCCTCAGGCACCCCCAGCCCTGGCTCTTCCCTTTGTCTGCATCTTTGTCCACTAAGGTCGAGTGAATTGGTAGCAGATTTGGAACAAAACCCTGAACAGCCTAGAGGAGTGGAAGATAATCAGGCTTTTACAGCATCTTATAAAAGGGCTGGTTTGGGTGAAGAGAGAAAAAGAAAGGAGCTCTTGACTGCTCAGAAGAGCTGTGGCCTGGCTTTACCCTTCCTTGGGAGCTGTGAAGGAGATGGAAGCTTGAAATGCCCAGCCAGGAGCAAAGCTTCACTTCGAGGGTTAACTTGGCTCTTAGGTGCCACAGTCTGAGGTGCCAGACCTGCCCTGGCAGTGCAGATTTCGAGTGAATTCTCTGAGGGAATTGAGCATCTCTGCAGTGCTACAGTCTCACCTGATGCCACCTCCTTAACCTTGGTCATAAAAATCCACCACCCTCCTGCAAGGAGCAGCTCTGCTGCAGGGTCTGAGCACACCACAGACCCCTCAGCTCCCTCCCTGATGAGGTCTGGAGGTCTCCTCCATGGCCAGCTCTGAAGGGGTACGATGCTGTTCAGCCAACCTCAGACGTCCCTTCCCACGTGTCTTTCCTGGAGGGAGATGGCATCTCACCCTAACTGCACTGCCTCGAAGTCTAGCACTCTTCAGCTTCAGTCTGCTTCTATGGAGGTGATCCCCTTGCTCTTAGCAGCCTGGAGGGCAATCCTGCTTTCTCTGGGGGGGTTATGGACCTGAGCTGTGTGTGGGATGCTGTCATCTCTCCCTTTTAGCTGCTGCTTGCTTGAATAGGCAGATGCTGCTCTTGAGCCACTCCTGCCTGGGTTCCTCCATCCTCTAGCTCACTCGAGCCTCCCCTTCAACTCTCCTCAGCGTATCAATATCCTTTCCAGCAGCCACACGTCTAGAGAGCCTGCAGCAGCCCCCCGTTTTAATGCACCCTCTCCAGCCCAGTATAAACACACTGTAATGTGTACACGGACAACAAACCCAAATCCCCTCTCCCTGTCTGTGGTTATCTCTCCCGGGGGCGAATGAGAAGAGGCACATGCTGCCAGTGACAGGCTCCCGGCAGCTCTTGGCTGCCATTCAGCAGCTAATGGCACTGACGGTGGAAGGACGAGGCTGCAGGAGGATGGGCTCCCCGGGCTGTCTTGGACTCAGGGTTTTGGGTTGAAGAGCCTTTCTGGGCTTTCACAGGGACTGCTTTGGGGCTTAAAATTTGATTTGCAGCTTAGGGACATCTAACAAAGGCAAATGTTCTCCTCAGAACCTGGAGGCACTACTGCTGCCCTGCACCTATTGCCAGAGGGTCTGGTCCTGCTCCTGCAGGGCACTGCTGGGCTCCTGGAGCTCAGCAAGGCAGAGAATGCTCCCTGGAGGTATCCCATGCCCATTCCCTTCTTGGAGGGCAGTGGTTGTGGATGTTTTTTTCCAGGATGACAATGTCAGCAAATACTTTTTTCCAGGATGGCAATGCCACGACATGGAGACCAGCATCTCCAGATCCCCAGGGTTGCTCTGTGACTGCATCACTTGGGTTTCCCCAGCAAGAATGGGAACCTGGGGTGACCCCTTCCTCCTTGGGCACACACAAACAGCACTCTGGTGAGTTTTACTATGAAAATGCTCATTTTTTATAGTGTATCCCTTCATAATTTTTTTTTTTTTTTAACCTATGCCCTGGATTACAGTGTGATATAAAAGGCAGATACTATCTATTTCTAGTATACTATTCTTTTTCTTTTAATATCAGATTGCAGTTATTAAGCCACCCTGCTTTTGCAATTCAGAGACATTATTGCAGAGGAGTGCCCAGGCCTGAGCATTCCAAATGTCTAATTAGAAATGAAAATGGTTCCCAACTGCAGAAGAGAAGGCACAAGGGGGGAGTTAAATCAGAGGGAAGGAGAGATCAGGGAGTGTGTGACCACTCTGACTCCAGGTCGATGGTTTGCTTTATTTTTTCCTTTTTTGCTCTTGCAAATCCCTCCTTTTTGAAAGCAATGAAGCTTTCCCCCTTCAGACCTGCCCCAGGTGAGCTGTGGGGAATCAGGGAGACAAAGGATTTGATAATTTTTCAGTCCTTCACTTGACTTTATAAGGCAAAGTTGTCAGTGTGTCCTGTTGGTTCGTGTTTGTTTGTTAGGGTTGGTTGTCTTTTTTTTTTTTTCTGTGGGTTTTTTTAGCGAAAAAAAAAAATAATCACGCTGATTCAGGAGAAAAACAACCCCCCTAGCACAGGGGCAAGTCTCTTCCATTGCCTCAACTTGTGCAATTAGAGAGGTTTTTTGTTCTGAGTCTTGGTAATGTGGGGCCATCTGCACTGGCTCCAGCAGGTCCCATTCCCCAGCTCCTGTGTTTAATTGCACTTCCATTGGCAAGTTAAGTGGTCGCTGCATGTGTTTCGAATGAACTCTCCACTTCAGGCTGGTTTTACTGATCACCTTTGTGTGATTGGCAATTAAAGCCCTTTTCAACCAAGGGAGAATTATCGCCTGTTTTTCAGCTTGTGGCTCCCTCCTTCAGCTCACTCTGCCTTTTTTCGTTTTCTAATATTCCCTCGGTTCCTTATCTCTCGCTTGGAGCCATTTGTCTCCTCCCCTGATGAGAGCCATGCCTTTTGGGAGACCATCTGGGTTTCTCCCCACCCAACAGGAGGGTCTTCAGTTCTGCAGCAGATCTGCACCATTTTTTTTTTTTAAGTGGAGGCAGGGAGGGGAGAAAAAAAATTAAAGAAGAAATTATGAGAGCAAAGGAGGGTAAACTTAGCCCAGTGGTAAATCCATCCCTGAAGCCGCACTGGGAGCAGGAAATGATCTCTTAACACCGTGCACCTGCATCCCTGGGAAGAGCATCCAAAAGGGGCCCAAGCCGGCGGCAGGGTCCACAGGAATGGTGCTTGTGAGTCCAACTGCAGGGATTTTTTAAGACTCCTTGGCCAGCTTCAGGCCTCGCTCAGCTTCTGGTTCCTGCCTCCTTGTGCCTCTGCCAGATGCGCTCTCCCTTTCCCTGATCCTACAGTAAATGAATCCAGTGCTGTCGAAAAGCATCGAGGAGGCAGCTCTGGAAGCCGGGGGCCAGCTCAGCACCGGGGTGCCGATGGCATCTCGGTGCCCTTGGGTGTGTTCGATGCCCCCTGCGAAGCTGGCATGGGGAGACAAGGATGGTGGTGATGAGCTTGTAGCAACCAAATCTGATCCGGAACCATCAAAGCTGGGATTTCGCAGCTCTCCAGCTGCCCCATGCCAAAGCTCCTCATCAGAAAGAAATACATGGTGTGCACAGATGAAAAAGTGCTTATCCGTCCGGAGCCGGGGCCGGCTGCGCCCAGCGTGGAGCCTCCCCGGCTTAACCCCACGCAGCAGCAGGGCGTGAGCGGCTGGGGGCGAGGAGCATCGGCAGGACCGAAACCAGAGCAGGAGGGAGATTCTGCCCGGCCAGGAATCCGGTCGGGGCGCCGGGAGGCGGGGTGGGTGTCAGCGTCCGGACTCTCATTAAAACCCGGATGAGGTTGACGGCGCGTCTGGCCCAGCCGCCTCCTGAAGCACAGGTCTTACCAGGTCTGCTGGCTCTTCCCTTCAGGAGTGACAGCAATTAAAGCATCCTTCAAGATCTGGTGCTGAGGGTTTTCCTCGACCTCGGAGGACTTGGAAATGCCAGGAAGTTGCAAGTAAAATCCCAGCAAAAAGGCAGGTGATCCCCAGTAAAGCAGACTCGCCCGGTCAGAGACAAACACACTCCCTTCTAATCACAACCTCACCAGGGAACTGGCCTCTCCTTTCCCAGAGGGAGCAGCACCTGACCTTTGCAGGGAAGCGTGTCCTTGCTCCCAGCCCACAGAGCACTCGAAGGATGTGAACACTCGTCCTGCCCCGGCTGTTCTCGGCGCTGTCACTCCGAGGTCAGGTCGGTGCTCCCGGATCCATCGCACCCACCTCCCCTCCCGCCAGACGCGGGGGAAGGAAGGGGTCAGAGTGCCTTTGGCAGCGGACACCTAAAGCTTTGGAGAAGCCTGAAAGAAATTTTCCTGCAGCTGCTGCTGTCGCCTGCTGAAACCCGGGCAGTGACAGGGCTGCTGGGATTCCAGTGGGATGGGAGAGGTGTTTTCCCCAGGCTGGCTTCCCCCTGCCCCACGGGGGGTTATAATGAGGCGATTGTAGGATTTAAGTCCGTGCTGGTGGGATTAGGCGTTCCTCAGCTGAGACTGCTCCACATTCTTTCCCCCTGATTTGCCACTCGTTGCTCTCATTCCCCTGACCAGAAACCGGCTCGCTCAGCTCCCTTCCAGTTACAGTGCTGGGAAGAGTTTACAGCCCAGCGTCCTTTTCTAGCGTATGTGCCTTGATTTAATGCTTTGATTTAGAAGTTATTTTTTACAATAAGAGAAAGATGGCCCATGCCAAAAAAAGCAGTTTCATAAAATGCTGAACATGACTTGCATTCTGTAATTGCAAACCTGAGAGAGTTGGAGTAATTGACATTTTGGATGTATTGCAGAGTATCGTATTTAATCTTGAAAAGCAGGTTCCAGGCAAAGGAGGCAACTGCCAAGCCAAACGCAGACTCCTCGCCGGGTTCCTACCATAACTCATTTTCAAATCCGTTCAGCACAGTCCTGAACCTAAATGTTTACGTTTTTGATTTACTAAGATAACATTCCTGGGTCACCGAAACTGTTTGTCAGGGAAGGTCTCGGAGACAGCGGGAATTAGTGATGCGCCGCCTCCAGCCTGGGGGATGTGCGAGGGGTGCTGGGGCTTCCTAGCTCTTCTTGGGGGGTTTTGGTCTCTGGGGGATGGCAGCGAGGTCTGGCCATCTCCCCACAGGTCCTGCTGCCTGTTGGGGTGATGCACCCCATTTCTTAGGGCTTGGAGCTGCAGGTTATCAGCAGGTGAGGTGCAAGCATGGTGAGGTGTGCAGTGGGCTCTGCGCTGCTGGATCTCCCTCCCAGTGTGTGAAATCTCATGGACACGGGACTGGATGCCCATGAAGTTTCTCACGAGTGTGACTTGGTGCCTGTGTGCTTGTGTCAGTGAGTGACTTCAGTGCATGTGTAATTTTATAGCCACGTAGGCAGTCACTGATGCTCTGAAGAGGGAGCAGCGTGGCAGAGAACGAGCCCAACTCTCAAGTTGAACCCACGGGTTCTTCTTTGTCTAGGAGCACAGCTTCTGTAAACTATCTCTCCCACATTATCGTGGTTTACAGCCCGGCTATAAACATTTGCTTCTGTTTGAAATACAACAAATACAAGCGGAAATCTGCTCTCTGCTTCCTGCATCCCGGTAAAAGATCCCAGTCAAAGCCTTTCCCAAGGCCGGCCCTCTTGCAAACAGAGCGTTGAGGTGGCTGCAGCTTTCCACACTGCAAATACTGATCTACAGCGGTGCAAATGAAAAGAAAGCAGGAAAACACAGGAATGTAAAAGGGAATTATCCAACCCTGAGCGTGGAAGCAAAGGCTCAGCCCTGGCACTGCTGCTCTTAAAAGCTGCATTTGTAGTGGGCCAAGTTTTGACTCAGTGACTCACTCTGGATAGGGCCAGATGTTTGAGCTACTGGTCAGCTTAAAGATCTCCTCACAGGGGTCCAGCGACCCTGAGGTACTGCTGATGAGCAAGGCCAGCAGCAGGGTGCCAGGCTTGTTTGCTTGATTTGTTATTGCTGCTCCTGGGATCCAGCCAGGGGTAGGACTGTGGTGCTATAGGCTGGATATACTGCCCTGGGCCTAGGAGGGGATGGGGGGAAGGAGCTTTCCCTTCCCTGCTTCTGGAGTGATTTTTCCAGCAGGGCTTCCTGCCCAGTTTGGGGGTGGCGTGGGGGTCAAGGTTGGCATAGCTGGGAAAAGGGGGGTTGTTATTTGCCCAGCTGCACATCTTTATTCATAACGTGCCCATTGTTCTTAACATTTTGCATATTTCATTGTGAGGACCCGCGTGGGGGCTGGGGGGGAGCAATCGCCACGTCTCCGGGAGTTGGGCTTCTCCTTTCTTTGGGCTGCAGCAGGAGCCCGTGGCTGGCAGGATGCTCACATCTGTTCCCGATTTGTGGACAATGGAGCACCATCCACTCCCGGCACACGGACGAGCTGTGACAACTTGACAGCCTGCCCAGGAATTCAGACCGAGCGCTCGCTATCCAAAGCGATCAGCGGTGTCTGATCCAGCATTAGGAGAAGGGAAGGGGGGTCGGGAATCATCATTTCAAAGGGAGGGAAATAAAGGGAAAGTTGCCTTTTTTTTTCTGGCGTTTGTGATGAGTGGCATTAGTGCTGCCCCTCATCTGGAGAGGGGCTGTTTGGGAGCGGGAGCAGCAGGAGCTGGCACGCTTCAAAGGGTGCTGGTCTCAGATGTTCCCTTCCCCCCCTGCTCCTCTCTAGTGTTTAACTCTCACCTTGTCCCCAGACCTTCCAGGGCCCTGTGTGCAGCTCTGTCTGGTGCCTGTGGACAGGCAGGTAACAAGGGGCTTTCCTTCTCTTCCTGGGATGCTCCCTCCCAGGCCTGGAGTTGGGGCTCTGCTTGGGCACCCTGAGGTCCCACCATGGGAGATGAGGGCCAGGTGAGAATGAACTTCTCTGGCTCCTTCAGGAAGAAGATACCCGTTCCTGCACCCAGCTGCCCTGCAGGATGAAGGTTCTCCACCCATCCCAGGTCATTGCAGGAGCAATGCAGCGTTGCATGCTCTCTGTGCAGCAAGGTGACCAGCTGGTGAGATGGCTCTGACTCCTCAACTTCACCTCCTTCCGAGAAGCAAAGGGGTGTAAGTAGCTCTGAGTGATCTTGACAAAATGCAAAGGACCTAAATTACATTACCTTGCACACCAGCTCTGGATCTGACCTTGGGGATTAATTAGATAAACAACTGTCTCATACAGTACCGTATATAAACGTACAAGCAAGGCACCATTAAGGATTGCGTTGTCACTAACCTAAGCCCTTAGTGATTTAATTAGACAATTAGAGGGTGCTTGGGAATGCTCTTGGAGTAACCAGAGATATTAACACCATTTGTATTTATATTTAATGGCGTTGGAGAAGGGAGTTATTCTGAGTCTCATTTTAAACTTCCAAAGAGGAAATTCTCCCCTGGCTGTAGCGGCGTGTCGCAGGTGCTGTGGCAGGCGTCGTGTTGGGCAGGTCCTGGGGCCAAAATCTCTCTCCGTTGCAGACCCATGTGGCTCTTTGGCACGTGGCTCGTTGGTGGCCACCCCCAGGGTGACTGGCAGAGGAGCAGGAACCAGCCCTGGGCTCACTGGCACCGGAGCAGGACGGTGGGTACCTCGGAGCGTCGCAGGCAGCAGCGATCGAGAAGACAGAGGTGAGCTTAGGATGGGGAAATCAATGGCAGGCTCAATCACGGTATGTGGCAGAGCCATTGGCACGGTCCCTGCTGCTTGTCACACTGCACAGGAGCAGGATGTGTTGGCACAGGAAGCTGGGTGTTGGATAGAGCCTCTGATGGGGAGAACAAACCCCATCCTTGCACCGGTGGCTCTGCAGCAGCTTAGTGACAGCAAATAAAAGCTGGTGAGGAGGGAGAGCCTTCAGCTCGCATCAGCTGCAACCTGCTTTAGGATATGAACTGGAATCCCTGCAGGAGGAGAGTCTTTGTCTTGGCACCAGGGAGCTCTCAGCCCCTTCCTCGTTGAGACCAGCCAAGCGCCCGCCCCTCCAGCTCTCCCGAAGATGCCAGTCTTGCAATCTCTCTGCTGATAATCACATTTTCACTCTATTACAGCCCCAGTAATACAATTAAGCCTAAATAATATAGACGAAGTGGAGAGTAATTTGATTTGCTAACTAATGTTTGAGTCAAGTAGATTTCTTTCTTTTTTTTTTCATGTTTGGGTCCCACCCCCCTTTCCATGAATCTCCAGTTGCCTAAACCCCCAGCCCTATGGCTGCAGTGAAGCTGTCTGGCCGGGGAGCTGGGAAGGGCTGGGCTGTGAGATGGGCACCTCTGGGATGCAGAGGTGAGATCTGGGAGGCTTCAGCCCTGGCTCGTGCTCTGCACGTCCACACACGGCCGAGGCATCCGATTTCAATGGGAAGGAGGCGTTGCTGGCCTCTGGAAACCGATGGAAAAAAAATCTTCTTTGGTGCTTAAAGAGTAGATGTTTGTCTGTGACCTGATTTTTCCAGGAGCCGGTTAACTGGATATGGGCTTGGTGAATTGATATTGCACATAGTTGCTCAGGGTCAGGACTTTGGCTTGTTGTGTTACTCTTTTCCATTTACAAAGGGCAAAAATATGAGAGCAGAGCTCGAAAAACCTGTGTAAATAAGAAATAAGAAAGGAAAAATAGAACTGCAGGGAACGGCTTCCTCTCCTGTGCTTTGCTCTGCCTTTTTTAGGCAAATCTGCTGCTCACCCTCACAACCTCCAAGCTCTCCCTAAGCCCCCGTGTCCCAGCAAGCCAGGAACCAGTTCACGCTTGGGCTACCACCTGGGGATGATCCATTTTGCACGGCACGGGGGATGCCTTTACAAAAGCAACCTGCAGCAATGCCCAGGCTACACCAGCAAATAGCAGAGGGTTTCAGGATAGTATTCTGCAAATCTTTTTATTCCTTGTTTACTGAAAGAAGCTACAGTTTGGTTTTGAAGGGAAAAAAGCCCAGAACAATAGTACGTGCCCTTGGGAGGATGTGTGAAGCTCAGGCCCCTGCCTGCTCTGAGCCAAGGCTGACAGCCACTTCTTTGGAAGGCCTAATGCTGGTCCAGGCCAGGTCCTTCTCCACAGATGAGCTCCCAGCAGCAGCAGCAAGCAGAGGCAGGGAGGGAGCTGAAGCAGCAAGAGGTGGTTGGGTGATGGCAGGGGAAATGCCAGGATGCTTTATTCCAAATAGATGTTCTCTCCAGGCTTCCAGACGAGGAAGGAAATTGGAAAGATAATCTCTTTCATGTGGGTTTTGGTCCTTGCTGCAAGGAGTCAGTGTGGGATTAACTGTCCTGCTGGAAAAGGGCCACAGGAACGGCCTCTTGCAGAGGGACTGAGCTCTCCTCGCCGGGGGCCTGGCTGGAGCCAGCCCTGGGTGGGCAGTGAGGCAGGAGGGGAGGCTCAAGTGTCTCTTCCAGTCTTCCCAGTGGCCTCTGGATGGGCTGGTGTGCAGGTGGGCAGGGCTCCATGCCAGGCCCGCTTTTCCATGTCCTGCTGACATTGACAAGACCCTGAGCTCATGGGTCTCTGCTACAACCCCTCTACTGAAGAGGGCACAGGCACTCCTGAAGTCTCCGAGAGACCTGGGTGCTCTGGATGCATCGGCAGCCTCGGGGTGATGCCCTGTGGACCTTTGCCATGGTGCCAGTATCCCCACACCCAGCTCACCCTGCCATTGAGGAAACTCCAGACTCTGTACAGACACAACTTGGGGGTGAGTGTATTCCTGAGGGTGGTGGGTGCAGCCACCTTGCTCAGGAGGATGAGAAAGCTCAGCTGTGCATGGATGGTCTGAGCTGTAGGAGGGGCCTCAGGGCCAGAGGAAGGGCTCTAGCTCACTTTGTTCACTGAGGTAGGCGCACGTGAGAGCGGTGATGTCCAGATGAACATCTGCTTGGGATTCGGAGTGGAGCTTGGGGCTCTCCTGTCTCTATTTTAGGCTAAAAAATGACGTGTGTTCCCCCTCATCCTACCATAACTGTGAAATGCCCCACGGCAGTGTGGGGAGGGACTGAATTTCAAGCTGAAGGTGGAATGGGGAGGTTTCACAGCAGCTAGTTTGTTCCTGCCTGAGGTGGAGAGCACTTGGATGGCTCTCCAGAGAGTCCTGGCCGTTGCAGCGGAGACTGAGGGTGTCTTAACACAGGGTTTGGATGATGGATAGCAAAGAGAACGAGGAGGAAAGGCTTGTTTGGTGAAATGAACGGCCCATCTACTCAGCAGATTGTGCCAAGGCACAGAACTCTTGGTTCACACTTGGCATCGATGGCCAGCACTGGGAACCTGAGCTATTGCTGTGCAAACCCTCGTGCTGGTGCCAGCAGAGCAGCCAGAGCCTGGGGTGCTGGCTGACTGAGTGCCCACCTGAGCAAACCCTGGCTCTGCTGAACGTGCTTCAGCAACTCTGGGCTTGAGGCTGTTCCCTGGGAGCTTGGAGAACACGACCTCATTGCAAACATTGACCTAGATGGTTGCACTGGGATTACAGCTCTGCGGCGTGGAGGCAGGAACTGGCTGCTTTTCTCTATACACACACACATACACACTGATGTTAGTTCTCTCTTCTCCCTCCAGGCTGGAGCTGCTCTTTTCTTCCCAGCAGTTGCTGGTGGTGTTTTGTAGTTGGCTGGTGGCCTGAGGTCTCAGCTGTCCACCATGGCTCTCACCTGCAGAGCCCTGTGCCCGACACAGCAGTGCCAGGATTGGAAGGTTTCCAAGGAAGCAGAACCCCGGGGCTCTGCAGCTGGGGTCCAACAGCCCTGGGGCACAGCTCTGCCAGCTGGAGACATCTGGGAAGCCTCACTAGCTAAATGTCACCCCTGTCCTGCTTTCATCCTCATGGTAAGGGGGATGTGGGCTGCAGAACAGCGCAGGGCAGTAGGGACATGGGGCCACCCAGGGCTCAGCAACATGATGGTTGAAGGAGATGGCACCCTTGGGTCCTCTCCCACGTACAGAAAGCGTGGGTCACACCACGGCCAAACCCCTGCGTGGCTCCCCATCCCTGGCAGCTCTTGTCTGGAGGGTGAGTGTGGAGCTTCCTCCACGCTGTGCTCCCAGCAAAGGGGCTGGAGGCACCAGCAAGGTTTGTCCTTCAGCCAGGAACATACCTCTGCCTCCATGGTATCCTCTGTCCCTTCCATCTTTCTCTTGGCAGCTAAGTTGTTAATAAGCTTCCTTTTGCTGTGATTCCATCTAAATTACTATTTTAAAACAACTACAGATGTGCTAAATTGGCTCAGCATAATAGGATGAGATGGAGAATAAAGGTTCCCCCAGTGGGCTGTCGCCAGCACAGGTAATTTATTACCTGGGTGGCTAATTATACGCTTCTCAGCTTTCTAGGGTGAAAACATCTTGATATTTCCTAGTTAAGGAGCCCTGACACAAGTGAAATGACCAGACATGTGAATAGGAAACATGGTGATTAAGTACCTGAGAGATGAAGAATGCAAAGGAAAAGGCATTCTGCAGCCAGAAAAAATGAACTGTGTGATTTCCCCCAGCACCTTGGGGGAGAGGGGAAGGGCTGGACCTCTCCGAACTCCAGCCAAATCAGGCACTTTGTGCATGAAAACTGCAGCTAACTGAATTCCAAGCTGGGGAGAGGGGGAGAAAAAAAAAAAAGCCTCCTGTAAATGAGAGAGAAGTAGTTTCATGAGTTCTGCATATGCACTCGTGAGCTTCGGGGGCCGATGGGAAGCAGAAAGCCCCGTAGTCCTCCCTTCTGCTCAGAGCTGGCTGCAGCCCATTGCACCGTGCGGCCCCTGCAGATGGATGGATGGATGCTACCCCACTCCACCAGGCAGCCAGGAGCCCCCCAGGACAAGAAGGTCCTTTGAGACCACTGTCCCCACCACCACCAGCTCCTCATGACCCTGCCACTGTCAGGAAGCACCTGCCCTACGCGTGTTCGAGCAGCCGAGGTAAGACACATGGGTCCATTATCTTCTTGTTCCTTATTTCCTTGACAAAGTGTAATGTTTGCTTGGTTAACGTGTCTGAGACAAGGTGCTTTATAAAACACACAATCTGTTGAATGCAACAAAACGGGCCAGTTTTCACAGGACTTAAAATCCATGGTGTGAGGAGAAAGGTGCCTCATTGAAATGCCTGTCACGCCTTTCTAGGCTGTGCACGAGGGATTTGCCACGGAAAGGGGGAATAAAACCTTGTGAAAGAGCTTCTTTTACCCCAGATGAGATGGGGTGGTTGGCCAGGGCAGGAGCCAGCCCCTGGGGCTGGGGTGTCTGTGGGTAAGGAGAGCACAGGAGGATAAAAGCCAACCTGAGCAGATACTTCTCATGGAAACTGAGGTTCTTGGAGCTATTCTGATTTTACAGAAGCAGCAGGGACCAGGATGCTGCTTCCTGGGAAGGGTCCACAGCTCTCTGTATCACATCAGCTTGCTTTCTTTTTTCCTCTGGTGGCACCCTCTGTTTCATGTGTTGCAGCAGAAGGATGGAGCTGGGTGAAGCCTTGCACACACAGGCCTGAGGTGTGAATTATAGGCTGGTTTGGGTGGGAAGGGACCTTTCAAGGTCGTCTGGTCCAACCCCCCTGCAGGGAGCAGGGAAATCTGCAACTAGAGCAGGTTGCTCAGAACCCCCCCAACCTCCCCTGGGATGGTTCTGGGGGTGAGAATCCATCCTGGGAATTCCAGGTGATTTGGGGTTTGCTCCTAAAGCAGGTGGTGGAGAGAAGGTCTCTGGAAAGGCAAAGTGTTCATGCTAAAAGGGAGAGCTGGGGAACAAGGTGTTTGCAGTATGAAAGGGGCCTCAGTCTCACGGATGAAAGGAGAGACATGTACAGGCGTCATTGGCCCGCGCAGCATCTCCCAAAGCTCTGGGTTTATGCTTCTTTATCCTTCAACTTCTTCCTTAATGAGAAATTAATTAGCCTTGTAGTTCCTGCTTGGGAACTTGTAAACATGCAGCAGCGGTGCCTGTTGCTCCCCCCCAAGCCTGTCCCACCCCCCTTCCCCACGGTGTAGTCCAAGATATCTGACAATAACACGGGACAACAAAGCGAGCCGGCTAATTCGGGGAGTTATCAGGAAGCCTGTGGCAGAGCTGAGATAATGGGCCTGAAATAGCAGCTGATTGTGCTTCCTCCAAAGGCTTCGCACGGCACCCCTGGAGCTGGGACCTGGTTGAGCTCGGGATGTCTTTGTGGGGATGCTGCTGGCTCCCTTGCTTGGTGTTTGGAGGGGGAAAAAACCCCAAAAGGAAAGTAAAGCTGGTTGGGATAGTGTCCTTGCTACGAGGTCCCCTGGCCACAGGTGGCATGGTGGGGCCATGGCACAGAGCAAGGCTGAGGAGAGAGGGCTCAGCCCAGTGAATCACATCGTGCCAGGATGTGCGCTGGTCGCTGGGCTGTGGGACCAAGCTGGGGGGAATCGTGTTTGTGACAGGACCTGATTATTTTTTCATTAAATTGGTGTTTTCTATAATGGGGAAGCTTAATTGGCAGGAAAGTCATGTGATTAACTGTTGCCACCAAAGCGACCCGCATCCCTTTATGCTGATGGAGCAGACCCTGGCCACAGGGAGGCTGTGGATTTGCTTCCAAACCATCCCTCTCCACACCAAAACCTCTCTTCCGCTCCATTTAGGCGCAGCTGGTGCTGTGTCAAGGGGCTGCTTTGTAGCCCCCGTGCTCAGGAGCTGAGCTTCAGCGCTGACACAGTTTTTCCTGGTGCAGTTAGTTTACAACAGAGGAGTTTCCTACCCTGGAGGACAGGTGGTTTCCGCAGCGAGGAGGTTCAGTGGTGAGGGAAACCTTCTGATGCAAACATCAAACCCTTCTCTTCCGATGCTCGGGTGGTGGGACCAAAAGGGCTACTGGTTTTTCTCATTTCCTTGTGGAGGAATAGTGCAGCGTTCCAAACAGGGCTTGTAGCTACTTCAGGAGTGAGTCATTACTTTGTATATAAGCTAAACACTGGAGCATAATCATAAATAAATAACACTGGCTTCATAAACTGGAAATTAACTATATCCCGTCCTCGTTTGCAATGCGCTGTGATTCATGGTGCTGCTTCCTAGTTGTTGTTTCAGAGCAGGTTTCGAAGCCTTGCGGGGCTCTTTGTGCTGTTTATCCGCGCTGCAGCTCTGATCCGTCCTGTGATAGTGCTGGAGGAAAGTTGTTTGCCCATATGTTTGATATTAATAACAAATTCCACCCCTCGTGTGCTTTCTCTTTTGGCCGCGTCCTGGCGGCGGTGACAGGCGTGAAGGCGCTGGGCGGGAGGCTGCAGAACATCTGCAGCTCACCGGGTCCCCTCCGCCTCCACCGAGGGCTGTGGAAGCTCTGCCCAGAGCAGGCGAGCAGGAGCCAAAGCTAAGACCCAGGGAGTTTTAAAAGCCCAGGTCTGTGCTCGTGTGTGCCTGACGTACGCTTCTTGCTGAAAGCCCTGGTCCCACCCAGCCCCTCTCTCCCCTGCTTCCCTGAGGCTGCAGGAGTGTTGGAGCAAATGAGCTGAGCTGGTGCCGCTGCTTCATCTCCTCAAAACCCCTCTCTTTCTTCACCAGGGTGACTCACGAGGGACGCTGGGACAAGCGGGTGCCACCTGAAGGAACCGCCAGGACCACAGTCCTGGGCTCCCCTCCTGCCTCGTTTGGGCATCACCTCGAGAAGCACAAATGGGTGACGTGTATGGAGAGCAGGTGAGAAGGTGCCTTGTGCCTCAGACTCCCCTGCTTCCTCCTCCTCCTTAGCACTAGCAGAGGAGATGCTGGCTTAGACCAAAAATCACATGTCCAGGGTCTGGGTGGGTTCTACAATTCCAGTCTGGATGAAGAAAGTCCTGTTCAGCACAGAGCCCACTGTCCCCCACCTGAGCCCCAAGGCAGTGGTGACACTCAGAGCAGCTCCAAGGGCTCCTGCTCCATCCCTGCGGCACTGTTACTGCCAGAGGAGTCGGGATATTTTGGCTCCTAATCCTCACGCAGCCACCCTTGGCTCCTGGGTGTCTGGCCCCGGCTGCAGAGCCCTTGGTTAGCAGCAGCTCTGAAGGGCTTGCTGGGTGAGGAGGTCAGCTCAGGCATCTGGGGTCACTTTAGGGTTACCCTGATCCTCATTTAGCTAAGAAAAAAATAAGTCTGCCTCTTTCTTCCCCTGGGGTCCGATGAGACAGGGATAGGGAAACGGGGGCTGATGTCTGCGAATGGCTGGTGTCTTTTTCCAGGGTGGGATGTCCTGCTCTGCTGTAGGACACACGGCTTCGGGCTATGGCCCTGGGAAGAACAGGGCTGTGGGAAGCCTCAGTGCATCCCAGGGCATGAGCTGGGAGTGTCCATTCCATACTGGGAAGGCAGAAAAGGTCCAGGTGGTGGATACATCCCTTCCAAGCTGCACATCTGCCCTTGTTGTTGTTTATTTTTTTCACAGAAGCCCATTCTGACAGCAGCAAAGGGGTGGTTTAGCCTGGGAGGCAGAAGGTAACCTCCTGGAGCACCCAGAATCCATGTATGTGCTCCTATCGTGCTGTTTCCCATGCCATACTTGAAACCACAACACACTAGATTAATCTATTCCCTAAAGCTGAGCCTACTGAGACCAGATCCCTCCCTCTGATTTCCACTGTGGTAAGAAACCTCAGAGACCTTTGGTGCATCACGGTCCAAACCTCATTCTTAAGTTAAATACCTGCAGTTGCCTGTTTTGGCAGAGTTCAGCTGCTAGACCTGCTCTTCGTGAAACCAGGCTGGAGCATGTAGAGCAGGAACGTTAACTATTTTTCCAGCTGTCTGCAGCTCACGGCCTGTAAAACACACACACGAGTGTTACACCTCCACCCCTTGCCAAGGAGATGCCAGTGACACTGAGAGTGGTGTTTGGGTTTGTTTTTCTTGAAGATAGCTTCTAAAACTTGGAGGAGATCCCTGACAGTGGCAGTTCTTCTGCAGGAGCTTGTAGATGTGGCTGTTGGCAGGGACCAGGCTCCACTGGTGTTCCTCAAGCTGGGTGGTTGTCATTCCATCCCCAAGGTGGTGGGACAAGACGAGACCTTTCCCCAGCAGCTCCATCCAGTGCCTCTCTGTGGCCAAGGAGGTGAAACATCTCCAGGTCTGGGACTCAGAGCCCAGCCTCTCATTCTGCCAGAGCCCACTGTCCCTGGCAGCAGCCCTGTAGATGTCCAAGGATCCCAGAAAAGCAGTTGACACCAGCCAGGAGTTGAACCCTGTGTTGGGGTGGGAAAGCACATTAGCTGCCTGGCCAGCCTGAAATCAATTTTTGTCTATCTTTGAACCCGATTCCTCCCTAAGTCTGTTTTGGCTCTGTCCTCTTGGAATAGACCCGATCCTAAAGGGAAAACCCAGACTAAACACCAAATATTAAATAGCAACTGTTAATATGACAGCCATTAAACACAAGCTCTCTCCAGCCTCTGGAACAGCTGGGAGCTGCTCACCCACCTCTGCCTCCCGTGCTACCCATGGCAAAGACAGGCTGTGGGGCTACGTATGGAGCTGTTGGAGATGAGCAGCAGCCCAGTGCCCTGCTGCCAAGCTCTGCCATTCCACCTCTGCTTTTGGCTGAGGTAGGAGGGGACAGGGCATTCATACAGGGGGCACTCAGCAGAGATGGGCAGGGAGGGTTCCCCCCCTCTGCTGCTGGAAAATCAAATCTTGTTTTGGGATGAATCCAAGAGGCTTTGAAGTCCTGGGAGGGATCTGCTGGCCAGGCAAAGCATTTTCTCCTCCTCTCTCCCAGAATTTCAAAGCTGCGGCATTGGGGTGAAGCCAAGGAGAGGGCTCCTGTGCGGCCACGGAGAAGGGAGCAGTGGAGGGGCTGGTGCAGCTGTGCTGGGACCAGGGAGGTCGTGGTGGAAGAAACACCCCGAAGTGGCGTGAAAAAGAAACCCTGAAACGTGCCCCTCTTTGCTTTCAGGCTTGTGCGGCCACCTCAGCTGTCCCTCTCAGGATCCCAGCAGGGTGGGGGTCGGAAGGGACCTCTGGAGATCATCTCACCCAGCCCCCCTGCTTGAGGGTCACATTGTCCAGGTGGGTACACTTCTCTGTGGGTGAAACTGGGGGAGAAAGTGGGCAAACATCCATGTCCAGGGATGCCCCAGGGGCAGCCACAGAGCGAGGGAGGTCCCCTGCACATCCCTGAGCAAGATCCCCCGTCACGTTGTCAGCGGGCACTTGCAGCCGTGGCATGGTGTGGCCCTGGGTCCTTCTCTTTATCTGCTGTGCTCCTCCTCTTTCCTTGAGCCACTTCTTTATCACATTTCGAGCAT
The DNA here is from genome assembly GCA_025447755.1 of Corythornis vintsioides. NCBI lineage: Eukaryota > Metazoa > Chordata > Aves > Coraciiformes > Alcedinidae > Corythornis > Corythornis vintsioides. The sequence goes on from JAOEGS010024062.1 coordinate 32,176, forward strand.
ACCTTCCACTTGACTTAACACTAACATATGTACAGTCCACATTTCAGTAATGCCTTACAAATTAGCTAGGGCTGATTGAGAGATTATCTGCTGGTTCCAGCCTCTTCCCACCCCCCTTTGCTCTCCATCCCTGGCCCCCACTTCTCTGCATCATAGGGGCTCCATCCCAGGGAAGGGAGCTGGGGCCCCCTCCTGGTGCACCCTCCTGGGTTTCTGGGAAGCATCCTTCTCTCCTTCTCTCTCTAGCTGAAGTACTTTCCTGGGTGAAGTTTGGCTTTGCATGCTGGGGCTTTATGGGGGAGCCAGCACCTTGGCTCTGCTGGGGCCAGGGATGTTCCAACATCATCCCAACAGGCTCTCTTTAGGAAGCAGCTCTTGCTGGTCTGTGAAGCAGACAGCCCTCAAGGGAGAGAGAGGGGGAACCTGTGCTATGGCCAGAGGAGCAGAGCAGACCCAGCAAGCCTGGGCTCTGTGGATTTGCAGCTTATAAATGAGGAGCTGGGAGGGCAGATGGACCATATCCCTCTCGAGAGGCTGTCACAAGAAAGCCTTTGGCTGTTCCAACACCAGGTTGTTGGCTCTGCTTCCGCCATCCCAGCAGCAGGATGGGGAGGCTTGAAGTCCTCCTGGAGGCATTCCCCTCATCCAGCAACTTCCCCAGCCACGTGTTGTTATGGATTTCTTTTGTTTTGAGCTTTTCCATTTCCTGAAGCCCTCTTGAGTTCCTGAGCACCGGCCACTTAGTCCTGGCCGTGCCAGAGCCGTGCTTCTGCGGCGCTTAGTGCCGGGAAACGCTCATTTCTGTTGCAAGAGGCTGTGAAAAATGAGGGTCTGTTTTATATGAGGGGCCCTGCACCGATCCTATGGAGTTGTTAGGGCTGGAAGGGATCTCTACCAGCTCACTTGCTCCCCTTCACCCTGTGCATCAGGCCAGCAAACCCTCTGTCAGACGTGTGTGCTCAGCCTTATCCACGAGTGTCTCCAGGGAAAGCAATTCAACCACCTCCCCGAGCAGCTTGTTCCACTGTCTGAACTCTAGTTAGAGTTATAAAGGCTTCCCTAACGTTTAACTTTAATTTTCTCTACGGCAACATAACACCATTATTACCAGTTTGAGCTCTGTGATGGCTTTTTTCCCCCTAAGCCCCCATTTAGAGGAGACGGGGAAGGAGTGAGATGAACCAGCATAGAACTTGGTTATGACACAGTCTCACTCAATCCTGTTTAATGCGAGTTAAGGTAGGTAGAGTTTATGGGATCATATTGGGTTTTAAACGGACTTAGGCAATGCTCAGCTGTCCTCTTGTGAAATTATCTGGGTCGTGGAGCTGGTGCCTCGGCTGCCTCTTCCACCCGGCTCATGGGGGAGTGAAGGATGAAGTGACCCCCCTGTGGTAGGGCTGGCAGGTGGAGGGTCACCAGACTCACCAGCAGGGTGCAGGGAGGAGCAGGGGTGGGGAAATGGGAGAATTTGAAGCCTCACAAGCTTGTGCTGCAACCATATCTGCTGGCAAGATTAATCCAAGCTGGCACGTCAGGGTAACCAGGTCTGTCTCTTGATTTTTTGACATTTGAGAGAGAATGGCCATGGGCAGCATCGCCAGCAGAGGCCAGAGAGGTTGATCCTCTCAGGGGTGGGTGGTTGGGTCCTCCTGCCAGGGCCATGCATGTGGGATGTGATCCCCAAGCACATGAGAAGGTCATTTGTCCCATTCAGCGAGTCTACGCTTCAGGGTTTCTCCTCACCCGTGAATTGTCTGCAGAGCACGGCTTTTTAATTAAAGTAATTATTCAACAGCATTCTTTTTCCCTTACTGAGTGATGGTAGCAAGTGACTTTTATCCTTTCAGGCCCCATTTGTAAGCAATTTACCTCAAGAATTTGGCAGTGGACGTTCAGGCAGCTTTCCTGGGTGAGCGAGTCTGGGTGTTGACTTGCTGAGTGAGGCAAGTGCCACCTTAATACTGGTGCTCAGGGGCTCAAAATGCATTTTGCTATGGATGTTTTGCAAAATTCACTTAAAAGGAGAGCTGCTTCTGCTGAGGCTCCTGGCAGTGAGCACGATGATCTGCGTTTGCATGGCTCAGGAAGACAAAACAGGACACTGGGCAGGGGCTGAGCTGGTTATTTGAGGGCTGGAGGACATGCAATATTTGTTTAGTGGTGTTTATCTAATTTAGTTGACAATGTGGGAAATTTTATTTATTTCTATTTAAAGCATGTGCGTGTCCCCCCTGCTCCCCAGCCCTTGTAAAGCTTGTGGTTCTATCCGGGATTCAAGTTACAAACTTGTGCTGGTTTGCTTTTAGCCATGACTGTTTTAAAGTGTGGTTAGACTGTTTCTACTTCAGAGAAAGAGCTGGCTTGCTCCCTTTTTTTTTTGGCTGATAAATTGCAAATGGATGAAGGAAACTCGCTCAAGAGTTTCCCCGCCGACATCCTCCTTTGGGCGGGGATTAAACATGGGGAATTTCAGGCTAAAATGGAAATGCTTTGGACATTTATGAGAGTGGGAATGTGGGTCAATTACGAGAGCTGCGTTGAGACTTTATATAGGGTTGCTGCTGGAAGCCAGTACCGGGGATTGCTGGATGCTGCAGCTCCTGTGGGGGGCTTGCAGTCAGCTTGCCCAGGCTCAGGAGCCACTTGCCCATCGTAGCAGCCTGTCTTCATCCTCCTCCTGAGCCCCAGGGTGGTGGGAGAGATGGTGATCACCCTGTCCTGGAGATGGAGAGCTGGGTTCCTGCAGAAGGATCCACTCCCATGGATTATTGCTGCCAGCAAAGCCCATGAGAGTAGCTGGCTGTGGATCTGTGGGACCCTTGGAGCCCCTGTGGCCCCATGGAGGGAAGCTGGGGGGTATCTGGGGGTTGGCAGATGCACAGTACGGACACTGGTCCCTTGGTCAGTAGCACAGATGCAGCTGCTCTTTGGGCATCATGTCTGCGTTGCCTTAGGAAGGTGGGCACAGTTCCCAGCTGGTGGCTGATGGTCTGTGTGGTGCTGGTGTCGAAGTGAGAAGGTAAATGGGACTCTGAGAACTCCCTCAGTTTGGTGGAAGGTGAAAAAAATGATCTTGGTTTCCTTATTCCCATAATTCCCCCTCTTGCTCCTGTGCTCTCCTTTCCAGGAGGTCCACCTCAGTGCTGGGGGCTTGGGAGGGCACTGGGTGGCTGGAGGTGCCCCTGCAGAGCCCTGGGCTGCTGCTGCTGGGTGGAGAAAGAAGTTGGGGGGGGTTTGATGACTCTCCTCTGGGGAAATCCCTGCAGGCTCTGACAGCAGCTTTGCACTGTGAAAAATTTGCATCTCCTGCTGAGGACTCAATTTTCATAGGAGATAATCAAATGTGACCCGTGTAACAGCGAGATTTTTACAGGATGTTTTTTCTGCGCCTCTGTAATTTATGTATTTTTTATTTGCTCCTCTCTCTCTCCTTTCCCGTTTGGCATCTTTGGCAGTACCCGGCGGTTGTATTTTGACAGGGCTCCTCAAACCACTTGTAAACACTTCCGAGGGAGGACAAGGTGGAAACCACAGCGTCTACCTCCCAGTTATTAACACACGATCCAGGGTGAAGTGGGTCAGTCCCAGCGCCCAGCTGCCTGGCCTGGCCACCCCAGAGGGAGTCAGTAGGGGAAAGGGGGGAGTGGGAGAGAGGAATGGGGCAGAACTGGTGCCACTATCCACAGAGCCTCGGCAGAAAAGCGTGGGAGTGGGGAGCAGTGGAAGGTAACGCCGGCAGAGCTGCCAGGGCAATTTTCTTCCACCCACGGGCTCTCCGAAGCCCTCGCCTGTCAATCAGCCCCTTATTTACATGAGCACCAAATCCACTTGCAGCTTCTTTAAATAAAACAAGACCACGCACCTTCCTGTAGCGAAACATATTATAGCAGTTTGTCACAGCATCATCCAGGAGGTATTAATTCCCAAATCATTTTATGACATGTTTTATCATAAGTTATTAAAGAAGGTGGCTGCGTTGGGCAATCATTTGATAAACCGAGCCGTGATTTAACACGCTCCTCCGTCGCGTTAGCCAGGAACGAGATTTATTTTCTCAGTGCAGCTTTAATTACAAGGAGGATGGAGGCGGCCGAATCCTTAAGGTTAACGACGGCTCCCGTGGAGCACCTTGGGGCAAGGCACGGGACCTTCCCAGAGCTGCTGACTCGCCTGTGGTTGGCACGTCTGGCTCCAGGTATGCAACGTGACCTTGAGCTCGGGGCCTCGGGAAGGTGGTTGTGCTCTGGGGAGATGCAGGGTGTTGGTGGTTGGCTGCCAAGGTTGGCTACCTGCCTGGCTGAGGGCCCTTCGGGGGAGCCGAGCGCTCCTGCTGCTCCTGCTGCTGCTGCAGGAGGGACTTTCCCAGCTGGGCCAGAGCTTGTCCCTAAAACACCCAATCCCAGGTTGGTTTGGGTGGGGAGGGACCTTGCAAGGTCACCCAGTACAACCCCTCTGTGGGAAGCAGGGGCATCTGTAGCTAGAGCAGGTTGCTCAGAGCCTTGTCCAACCTGACCTGGGATGGTTCCAGGGATGGAGCTTCTCCCACCCGTGCCTGGCTGAACAGAAGTTGCCTGACATTTGGTTCCCCTGAAATCTGGTTGTTTTGTACCCATTGGACTCAGCAAATTGGGGGAAAAACTATGACAGGGGAAATAGGCAAAAGGGGGGTGTGGGGGGGTATCTGTTCTGGCAGCCTCTGCTCCCTCAGGGCTGAGCCGGCTGTGAACAGGCCCAGGGGGTCCTGGAACAGAACATCAGGGAGGCAGAAAATCCCAAGGAAATGACCCAGGGGCTTCTGAAAAAGCTTAATATCTCCTCCCATTGCAGGAGTTAATGACCCTCCTGGCAAATATCACTATTAGGCTGGGAACTTGTCAGGAATCCTCACGTTCCCCCAGTTGCTGCTGTATTCTTGCTTTTATTCCCCCCAGTATTTACCGTGGGCTCTGGAAACAGTCTTAATTTCTGAGCTTTTGCTCTGGTGTCTCTGACTGGGGAAAGCTGGTGCTGGGCTGGTGGGTGCAGCACAGGGTGGGGATGCTCCACTGGGACCACTGTGGGCTCTGGGAGAAACCATCCCTGTGCATCCCACTCCTTCCTCTGCCAAGCTCCCCTCCTTCACAGTCACAAATGGGGGGTTTCTGTGTGGAAAAAATAATCTCTTACTAAGCTCTAAATTACTAAGCAGTTTGGGGCAGGGAGGGGTAAGGAGGCAGAAGGGAAGAGATGCTTAAACACATCGGGCTGATGTCATGTCTTTTAGTCAGGAGCAGGAGAAACACAATCCAGTTCTCTTCCCCCCAGCAGAACAAAGGGGAAAGTCCCCAAGGGGAGATTAGGAAAAGTGAAATAATAATAATAAAAAAACCCAAAAACAAAAACCAATCCACAAAATGAGAGAGGAGAAGAACAACGGGGGGAAAAAAAAAGAATGAAAAAAGGCAAGACAAGCCCCTCATCCCCCTGAAGTGTCCCCGCTGTTGTGGGTAACAGCTTCTCTCTTCCCCCCTTTCCCAGCACCAGCCAGGCTTACAGAGCCATAAAATAAGAGTTTGTGGCGTGTTCAATCGATTATTCCCCTAATGCACTGTTTTTGGAGACAGGTAATTTATTTCAGACTCTACATGTCTACATGTGAGAGGGGGGAAAAAAAAATAATTCCCTTTTTTCTTTCTTCCCTTTTTGGTTTGCAGACCTTTTTTTGCCCCTTTGCCCCCACCTCCCCCTCTCTTCCCCCCTCTCCAGTCCCCCCCAGACACGAGTGTTTCCCGGTGGAAGGTGCAGCCATTCCCACAGTGAAACCCAAGGCAGGTAATGACTTTCTCACCCCATCCATAGTGCTCCAGAAACTGCTGCCTCACCAGCTGCATCCCTTTATTCTGGAGAGACAAGGGGGAGGGAGGGAAGTGCCAGCCCCCTCTGATTCCCTCTCCTCCAAGGCCTCCCCATAAAAATGAGGGGAAAAAAAAGAAAAGAGAAAGATGTAAAGGGAGCAAGTGTTTGCAGAGATAGAGTTTCCATCAGACAGAGGGGCTGGGGAAGTGGGGGCTGTTGGGTGTCCGGGAAAGGAGCAGGTTCCTGAGCTCCTGTTGTGCTCTCCAAAGCCTCAAGATCCCTTCTTTAAGTGAGCTTAAAGATCTTTTCTAACCAAATGGATCCCATGGTTCAGTGGATTACACCTGGGTGCATCTTACTCCAGACTTTTATCCCGCTGTGCTCATCTCCAATGGCTTTGCTGGGAAAAGCCCAGGCAGGTCTCCTTGACTGACTGGAAACTGGGGGTTTTTTTTCCCCCTTTTTTCTTTTTCTTTTAGGAGTTTGCCTCTCCAAGCCAGGGCTGGAGTTGAGAGCATGGAGCTGAGCCCCCAGCAAGGGCAGTGCTGAGCTGAGGATGCTCCTGCCCTGGACTGAACAACCTGGGGGGCTCAGGCACCCTCCTCGTGTCCCCAGGGACATGAAAACAGCTGCTGTGGGCAGGGAGGAGATGGTGTTGGCTGGACCTTGGCTTCAGTGAGGTGGGGGCTGGGAGCTATTGTTAAGAGGGTTTATCTCATCATGAAAAGGGCATTATGAGGGGAAATAATAAATACCAGGAAACAGGGAAGGAAGAGGGAGGGGGATGTCACTGAAAAATGTAAACTGCCACCCAGTCAGTGAAACCCTCACCCTGCTCTGTTCAGAGGAATCCCCCCCTGTCCAAAATGGGGGGGGATCCAATCAACTTTTGGGTGCTACCAGGACCCCTCGTGCCCAGGGAGAACTCCTGGAAGGGATGGACAGGGACACCCAAGGACGCCTGCACACCCACCCCTCTTCCCTTGCTCCCAGGCTTGTTTTTCACCATATTCTTTGTTTCTGCGGGTTTCTGTCTTCCTGCAGATCCCAGTGCTCAGAGCTGGCCTGGGAGGTGCTCACCACCATGGTTCCTCATCAGAGGAACCCCTTTGCCCAGGGCAGCTGTCTGATGCCTTCTCCTGTTTCCTAGATCAATGAACCCTCCTCTGGAAGGACTCCAGGGCTCGGACACCTCTTGGACACTCTTCCTTCACCCCGCTGAAGGTACTGATGTGCCAGTACGCCGGGAGATGGGAGGTGGACGCATGGCTGTTGGTGACCTGGTATGAAGTATGGGGTTGCACCTCCTCTGCCTTTTGGACACTGGAAAGAAAGGGGGAAGATTCTTCCCTGCAAAGAGCAGATGGCTTTGCTGTCAGCCCCTGGCCTGTGGGCTCCAGGGCTGTAAATTCAAGCATGAGCTAACCAGGGAATTCAGGGGCAGGAAGAATATTTTGATCGTGAAGCCTTAAATATGTTTTCTGATGTTTCAGAGGCAGGTCAGAGCCCAGCCGTGCTCCTTCCTGGCTCTGGCTACTCCCACCACCCCCCTGTCCTCCTCCCAGCCACCCGGCCGGGATCAAAGCCCACCCGAACCATTTCCATATGCCCTGCTCCTCTCCCACAGGCCCCTCGGCCAGGTGGCTTTTCCCAGCCTTCACACTCCACTGTCTGCAGACCTCCCACTTCTGAGAGAAACCCAGGAAAGCTGGGCCAGGGAATCCTCTCATCTTCATAGAATCATGGATGGTTTGGGTTGGAAGGCATTTTAAAGATCATTTTGTTCCAACTCCTCTGCCACATGCAGAGACACCTTCCACTAGAGCAGGTTCCTCGGAGCTCCATCCACCCTGCAGCTGACCATCTTCTGGCCATCCCCTCAGGGGCTGTCCTAGAGCAGAGTGATGGAACCCAGCGCGTCTGGCATGGGGCTTGGCATTCAGGGACCTGCACCTGGTGGGGCTGTGCCACCCTCCACGGCCATGCCACACCACGGGGCACACCCTCGCCACCACGGGTGACACGTTTACAGTGGTGGAGCATTTTTTTTTGCCATGAAAGGTTATTTGGCAGAGTTTGGTGCTGCAAGCACCGTCCCCTTTCAGACAAGTCCACCACAAGAGTCATCCAGCATCCTCAGACTTCATCCCACAGAGCCATAGATCGATGGAAGAGACCTTTAGGATCAAGGCCAACCATCTCCACGCTCTGGCAGCCAAGGTGCCCCAGCACACGGGCCCTGGGCTTTGCCCCGTGCCAACAGCACGTGGAGCTGCTTGGCGTTTCAGCAGCAGCTTAAGGACTCTGGTTGCAGGCGGTTGAACGGGCTCCACGCAGCATCCTTCCCTGCCACGCTGCTGAAGGTTTGGTGAAGGTGTGACCGTGCGTCAGACACTCCTGAGACAAACCATCTCGTGGGGAATCTGGAGGACAACAGGAATGATTAAGTGGCCGAAGGGATTGACTTATGAAGAGAGATTAAAAGAGCTAAATCTGCCTAGCTGGGCTCGCCGGCATCCACGGCAAGAGACGATAACTATCTGCAAGGATATGAAGGGCATAAATCACGGCTCGGGGGATTTGCTGGGGGGCAACCCCAGGAGAATAACTGGGTGGAACAGACGTAAGTAGAGCACAGGGAAAAAAAAATGATCTAGACAAGATCTGGTGAGGTCTCCTGGGTGGAGAAGGAGGAGGGCAGGAGGTCCTTGCTGAAGCCTCGGGAGCAGTGAGAGGGGAGAGCTCCTGCAGTGAGGCTGGGGCAGGGCTAGGGTGAGCACAGGGTGAGAGCAGGTGTGGGTCAGCACCTCAGGTGGCACTGGACTGTGATGAGGACCACGGCATCTCTGGATGGGTCCCAGTTTAACTTGGGTTAGGGAGGTGGCTGCAGCGTTTCCTTAGCCTGGTAGAGCTGGGGGGAACAGTGGGTAAAGCTGAAATGGATTTTTGAGGCTTGATGGCAACTTGACATTGAATATTTCCAGTTCCCCTGTGCACAGGAACAACTTGGCATTGAATATTTCCAGTTCCCCTGTGCACAGGAGCCACCTGAGCTGCCGATGGGTTTCCTGGTGGATTCTGCACGACACTCCTCAAACAACCACCTCGGCTCTGCCCCGGGCAAGTTCCCACACAGCTAAGCGAGGATGCAGAGGCAGGAGCTGGCACCCTCTGATGAAGCCTCCAAGGGAAAAGTGAGTATATCTGACAGCTTCTGAGGATGCCTGGCTCCCACACACCGCTACTTTTGATTAGGTTTTAAAAATATTTAATCTGCACAATTTTACAAGGGGGATTCAGCTTTGTTCCTGCAATAATCCCTGCTGCCTGGAGCTGCAGCCTCCTTGTCACCAAAGCCGCCTGTCCCTGTCCCCCCCTGTGCTGCAGACAGCTGGCAGCAGGAGGGATGAGGAGGAGGAGTGGGTCTGGCTGTGCCCACAGAGACGTGCAAGTCACTCTTGGTGTTTGCTGCCTCCGAGCCCAGGTGCCAGACCTGGGCTGAGATGGGTGGAAACTCCCTTCCAGAGGCAGTGGATCGGAGTGGAGCTGGGAGGATAATTCACACTGCATAACTCACTCCAAGACTCATCTCCTCCCAGCTCCAAACTCCTCACGTGAGGCAGTGTTTGTGTTTAGTGGGATCAGGAGAGCACTGTGGGTTCCTGGCAATTTCTGTGTTGCCGGGTGGTTTTCCATTTGCTGACAGGACAAGTTCATAGAGGTTGGTGTGAGCTCCCAAACCTGGCTGCTGCCGGCACCCGAGCAGGGACGCACTGGTCTGTGCCCGACCGGTTTATTTTCTCTTAACCTCTGCAGATAACAAAAGCAACAAGAGGCAGCAGAAAGCTGCCCCATGGTGCTCAGGAAAATGAATTTCCCATTCCTTGTGAGGAGAGGAGTGGAGCTGGTTTTGGGCCCAGGCTGCGGCACCATCTCCACGGTGCCCTGTGCGGTGGCTCTGCCCGTCCCCGTGTGCCCGGCTCGGCAGCTGCCAGCAGCCCAGGCCAGCACTGCTCTTTAAATGGCAATTTCCCGTGAGGAGCTCCCAGGTCTCTCATTTCTCCTCTCACCAGCCCAGACTTTGGCTTACGCTCGCAAATGACAAATTGTGCTTTTTGCCTCTAATTCCAGCCTGGCTGGCATCCTCGGCACAGGCGGCTCTGCAGAGAGCGGCGCGTTCTCCGCGCCCAGCGGGAGGTCGGCTTTTCCTCCTCTCTCTGCTCCCTCCCCCCTGCCTTAATTGCAGCCCAACATGGGTTTTCGAGGTGTATTAAACATACAAATTATTCTGCAAAGCCTCATGAAGTGCTAGTTACCGAGGCCTCTAATGGGAGATGACAGTGCAACCAGAGAAGCTGTTAACGGCAAAGCATTGTCTGAAATCGCTCTGGCAACGCCCGTGGATTGCAGGAGTGGTGCTGGGGGGTTCTCTGGTCACCGTGTCAACCCCCCACACCATGGCAAGGTCCCCGCGGGCTGCCTGGGCACCGGTGGACCAGAGCATCACGCTGGGACCTGCGGAGGACCAGAGGCTCTGGGCGAAAGGCTCCCCAGGCTGCACCTGCAATATTGCAGTCGTTCCTGGAATGATGCTGATGGATTGGAGAGAGTTCAGAGGAGAAGCAGGAACATAATCAAGGAGCTGGAGGGCATGATTTATACGGGGAGTTTAAAAGGGCTGCATAATAGCTACAACAATAAGCGCTCGCAGCACAGAGTGTTTTTCATCTTTGCCCTCAAACAAAGCGAACACGAGCTACACCCAACCACACAAACAACTTAACTCCATCCCGCACGGCCAGCCGAGAGCAGCAGCAATGTGAGAACCCTCCAAGAGCCTCCTCGGAGCCACCACGCTGCCCAGGCAGGGGAGATGCTGAGGGCAGCAGTGTAAAAAGGCGTGGAAATGAGAAAAGGAAAGGGTAGGCTGAGGATCAGTGAAATTTGCTGTCAGGACAGTGCAGTGAGCAGGGTCTGTTGCCGTCCTGGAGCAGGAGGGACAGCTTGGAGGGTTCTAACTAGTCTTTCCAGGAGGATGGGTCTCCTCAGAGGTTGCTGGTGTGGGATGGGTGGCTGGCTGTGGGTCCTAGGGACTGCTGGAAGGGGATGGGCAAAGTCGATGTCTTGCTGGGTGTGCATCAGCTGTTTGGAGAAGGGGCCTGTGATGATGGTGTGAGGGTGAAGCTGAGGACTGGGCACCTGGGTGACACTCAGCTGCTGCAGGGCTGTGTCACCAGCTCCCAGCAGCTTCCCAGACAGCTAGGCTGGCAGGGTGTGTGTACATCGTGTGTCTCCCCAACTCCTTAGCTGTGTGGGTTGTACAGGGTTAACGTCTGTCTGCAGCCAGAGCCAGCATCACCAAATTACTCCTTTCGGTGTGGGTTTGTGGGGTTTGGTACCGTTTTGAGGTGCTGAGGGCTGGCAAATCACAGCCAGACCTGATGTGCAGTGTCCCAGGTCCTCCAAGACATCTTTAAATGACCTGGGAGCTGTGGAAGTTACAGAAACACATAAGAGTTAAAAATAAGACTCTGCCACATCCCTCTACCAGCTTCTCTCTGGGTATTTCTGCCATCCTGACCCCCCCTAAAACAGTACCACCCATCAGGGCAGGGAGATGGTACATCCTGCACTTGCCTAGGGATGCTGGGGCCAGCTCTGCTCACCTGCCTGGGGGTCCTCCTACAAGACCCCATCCAGAGGATGGATCCAAGCCCCTCACTTGTGCCCTTGAACCTGCTGCTGCCCCAGCTCCAGGCAGCAGCTCAATCACATCCCCTGAGCCCCAGCCCCTCCATGGCCAGCGGGCAGGGATTGATTGCTCCACTCCCTGCCTGCTCTCCAAGGAGGAAGATGAAGCCCAACAGTCTAAATATAGTCCAGCCTAACGAAGGTGAAGGCAGTGGGAGGGGTGCAGACCTTCCTAGGGAAAATTCCCTCTCCATGGCTTGGCAATGGGTGGCTGCTTTCCCAGGCAAATGGACGCAGAAAGTTCCTACTGACAAAGCAGAGGGAAATTTAAAAAGAAACCAAACCAAACAAACCCCAGCCACATTTTACAAGCTCTCTCCAGCTGCAGGGAGGACTGTGGGGAAAAGATAAATGCAGATCCAGGCAGAGGGGACCGGGGCATGTCTCAGGTCTGCAGGAAGATTTAAGGCCTCGAAGTCCAAAGGCAGAGCTGGATCATTGCACGAGGAGAGAAAAATCTCCGGGAGTTGGATATTGCATTAAACAATGTGTTGTAATAAGTGTTTTATGCTTTAGAGGAGGAGAGAGAACAGTGAAATCCCCCGTAAGAGCTAATTACTGCAAATTCCTTTTCAATAAAACAAGACAAAAAAAAAAATCCTCTCTTAATGGAAAAATCCATGTAAGGCTCAGATGAGGTAACCGCCGCTCGCGGCCTCAAATCGGCTTTTCCCCCGGCTTGGCAAACCCGGCCCAGCCTCCGAGGGGGCTGCAGGTGTGAAGCTGCAGGGTCATGCTGCAGGGCTGCAGGGCAGAGGTGATCCCCTGGGGACCAAAATCCCAGGGAAAAGCTTTTCCAGTGCTCATGGGAGAGGCTGTGTGTGAAGTCGGGGTGAAATCTGTGGGTTTTGACTGTGGCAGGGGATGGAACTGGAGGGGCTCAGAAGCATCTTGGCTCTGGGAGAGGTGGTCTCAGGACCTGGTGGTGTCCAACATGGCGTTGACTGTGACCCTGGAAGGGGTAGTGGGAGCTCCCACCCTGCACTGCCTCCATCCCCCAGGTACCCTGTGAGACCCCCGTGCCCTCCATCACCTCTCTCAGGCCAACCCCATGAAAATGAGCCACAGGGCTGAATTAGAGGTTGGAATTAGGATTTGCCTCTGCCCCTGATACTCTGCATTTCCCCGTGATTTGAAATGGGGCCAGTTTGGTGGATTTCTGGCACATGGGAGCAATATATTGAATTACATGTATGTCCAGTGCTTAGGAGAGATACATTTCTTTTCCACATGTTCATGCAGCTGCGTGACCCCAGGAAACCCAACAGTGGGGTCTGTCTTCGGAGACAAATAGGGATTGTTTTGTGTGCGTGTGTAAATGCTCCCTCCCCCTCCTCTCCCCCCAGCCTGTCCCTGCATGTAAGGGGGGGGTTGCTCCCCACCGAACGCGTTCACATCCCGCTGAAGCCAAACGGCATAAACACAGGATATTTATTCACCACAAACCCACAGGGTGGAAATGCAGCTTCGGGGGGAGGCTTGGCAGCCCCCCTGGCCAGGAGACCTGCCCGGGGAAGGGGTGGGGGGCCGCTGGTGGGAGCTGCCAAACCCTCAGGCAGGCAGGTCTGACGGGAATTTCTCTGCACCACCTTGCCCAGACCCACATGGGAAGCAGCTGCTGCTCCCCTCACTGCTGAGACCCCCACCCTGCACTCTGGGGCAGGCCGAGGGGAGCATGGAGATGTGGGATGATGCGGGATGATGCGGGATGCTCTCTGGCAGCAGGACCCCTCATCCCTTCCTCACCATGGGATCATGGGATTGGCGCCCATGGGGACCCTCCATCAGAGCCCCTGGGAGTGGGACCCAGCCCAGTGGAAAAGGAAGCAGAATTCCATGTTGTGTATATCAAGCTGGGAGGGACTGGTGCTCCTCAGCTGCTGGCAGGCAAGGGGACCTGTCCTTTTCATCCCCGGTGCCGTCACTCAGCATCCCCCAGGCTGTCCAGAAAGGAAGGAGGCTTTGTTGATAAGATCTGGGGCTTGGGAGAAAATAAAAGCAGAGGGTGGAATGGATTTCTTTCTTCTTCTATTTTTTTTGGTTGTTTTGTTTTAAAGAAATATGTAGGCTAAGGAAAAAAAATGTTTGTGGGGTAGAAACCTGTTTGATGTGGAGCACTGTTGCCCAAACACGTCGTTCCCAAACTGGCTGCTTGTTGAAATCTGGATCTGTAACTGGCATCTCTGCAGGCTCATTTCCCCAGCACTGACTACAGGCAAACCCTGGAGAAGCCTGGGGCTGGTACTTGAACCTCCCTGGAAATCAAACACTGCCGGACTCCAGTGTCAGCTCCGGGGTGATGCGAGGTCAAGGATCACACGTGCCCTGGGGTCCTGTTCCCAGCTCCCCTGAGGCACCGAGCTCCAGCTAAAGCTCCGTGGATCTAACCCGGCATCCCCCACCACCCGCCCAGCCCCAGGGAGGCTGCTGTGGGGCTGTGGGGTGAGGAGGGGAGATAGCTGGTGTCCCGGGCAAGGGAGCTGAGCTGCTCAGCACCCCCAGGGACAGCCTGAGGCTAATGGGATTAGCTGCTGAGCTTTGCCGAGCAGCTGAGGAGGAGCCTCGCCCAGCACGTTATCGCTGGCACCGAGCTTGTAGTGCTGTCTATAAATAGGAGTTTTAAAGGGAGGCAATTAATCACGGTGCTTGCTACTGTCTGGATGGGCTGGTGCTGGTTGAAGAGCCCGGATGGGAGCCCAGCAGCCACGGAGAGGTTTGCAAGTCCAGCCTGTGCAGGCAGATGGGAGCTGAAGGCTCCTTTCAAGTGGCATTTGGAGGATGCCAGGTGGGTGTGGGTCAGTGGTTTATCCTGCTGCACCAACCGTGTGCCCGTGGCAGACGGGCAGTGGGGGGCCCTGACACGAGCCACCAGCGTGGCCACCTCTGATTGCCATTTGCAGCAGGCTCAGGCTCTGCACCAGTGCTACTTGTCACTGAGAGCTGGTGAGCAGTAACGTCACCAGCAGTGGCAGCCCAGAGATCCAGCCCTCCTTCTCCCAACCTGGATAGATATGCCTGAGGACCTGGCCCCTGAGCTCTCCATGAGTCACAGCCCTTTCCCCAGACCCTGCACCCCACCAATATTTGCTTCTCTTTGCCCTGAGTGAGGAAAGGGCCAGTTCTGACCCTCACCCAAAGAGGGGGAGCACGTTCCCCTCCTCAGACCTTTCCATGCTGCCTGCAGGCACATCTTTGTCCCTAAACAGGACAGAAGCCAATCCTGCAAAATGCCCTTATTGCAACCAGGCAAAGTAGTTCACACGTGATCTGGACACATCTGCACGCCAGGGAAGATGCCACCAGGCTGCATGGGACCCTCCAGTGTTATTGTGCCCCTCACTGTGCCACCCACACGTAAGATGGGGCTGTATTTTGGGCTGCTGCAGTGGGTGGGGGGGCTCAGAGGAGCCTGCTGGGCTGTGTTTGGAGGGAGCTTCTCCCTGTGGTGGGGCTGGTGGAAGCCGTGCTGGACCCATCCTGGTGGGAAGCCACTTTCAGCTGATGGTATAGGGAAGGCCATATTGGTTTCAGTCTGTTCTGCAAAACACTAACCAGCATGTGCAATCTGCGAACCCCCTGCTCGACCAGAAATGCTAATTGTGTGAGAAGGACCTGCCAACAGCCCGCAGTATTCAGCGGGAAGGGGGTTTATTAGTATTATTACTATTGTTCTGGCAGCTGCAGAGCAGCCAGCCTGTTTCGCCACGGCCGAGCAGAGCGAGCAGGGCGTGGGAGAGCAGCTCTCCGGGCCAGGAGCTCCCTGGGAGGAGGACAGGACCACGGCTCGGGGCTCTCCAGCTGCCTGCACCCCAGTGCTGCCCCCCGGGAGGGATCGGGCCCTGCTCCCCTCGTCTGTGTTGTAGGGGAGGGGTGGATGCAGCGTTTCTCCTCAGGCTGAAAGCATCAGTTTTGCATAAAATATGAATTGAAAATCCCTCCCCTCTCATTTGCTGCTTATTCTGCCAGCACCTGCCCACGCTGGTGCCTGCATCCCGCTGCTTCCCAGCCCTGCAAGGGGGGGACATGGGCAGTGGGGAGCTGGGTTCCCGGGGCAGGGATGTTCAGGCAGGTACAGGGACTCCACTGTGCCCAGCAGGACCTGTCCTTGGGTGTGTGGTGGATGCTGGACACGGGGTTTACATCTTCCCTGCAGCCATCTCCAGTGAGGGGCTGGCTCCTGCCTGCCTGGGGCAACTTGCAGGCTCCTGCCTGCTGGAGAAGAGGAGCACAGAGGGGAAGAAGGGAGAAATGGGGCGAGGAGCTCTTCACTCAGCTCTGAACCCACCAGAAGGTGAGGCTCATCCAATTCCCAGTGACCCAGTCGAGCAGAAGAAACCTGAAGGGGGAGAAAGGATGACTCTAGCTCAGATTGAAAGCAGAGCATAAGCTCCACGTGGTGTGAGAACATGGTGGTTTTCTTGGTTTCTACAGGAGGAAAACAAGGCTCTGTTTTGCAAAATCTTCCTGACTTCTCACCCGTGGGCCTGGAAAAAAAGCAGGAACATTGATGAGCTGGTGTTTTTCTCTCTCTTCTAGCCTTGCTAATTTGCAGAAAAGGAACCAGATAAAGTTTGATAACTTTGAAATAGAAAGAGTGAGAAGGAGTCCCAGGCAGCCGGCTCCCAACACTCCCCCTCCTGTTGCAGAGAATAAATGAAGTGCTCTTCATTCCCCGCTCGTCTGCCACCCTCCACTGAGTCTGTCATGGGCTCATCTGTGTATAAATTAGCTTTTCACAGTAATGCCGTGTAAAATTATTTCTGTCATCCTTTTATCTGACCAGTTTATCTCGTCAGCTTGTCAGTCTTAATTCTCCAACCTTTCTCTCCTCTCCGTGGCAGAAGCCACCTGAGCTGCCCCAGCTGCCTCGGAGGGAGGATCCTGCTGGAGCTCCCGGGAGGACTTCCCAAGGTGCCCACGAACCCTGACCCTCGTGGCAACGCTTCCAACCCGCTGGTGTGGGCGGCCAAACGCTGCACAAGGCTGGCTATGGCGAGATGGAGCAGAGTGGGTGGCACAGAGGCTGCCCCTTCCCGGCCGTGATTCATCGCTGTGTCCTCGGGATCGGCACGTGGTAGGTGACCCGATGCTTGGAGCCTGGGAGGGGCTGCACGTGGCCACAGCAGTTCCGTGGCCTTTTTCCCCTGGTGGGAGTGTGGGGTTTGTTTTGTGTTGTGTCCCCTGCTGTGAAGGATGCTGGTGGAAAAAGCATCGTGCAGCTATTGTCTGGGACGCCGTGCGCTCGCCCGCACGGGCGCCGCTGCAGGGGGGACACAGAAGGGATGCAGCTGGAACAGATTAATTGGAGATTCCAGATGAAGAGCCACCCGAGTCCTTTTGCCACCTTGTTTTGGCTCTGCACATCCAGCAGCTTGGCAGAGGGGAGGCCCCTGGGGGGGAAGGCTCCCAATCCCTGTGGAGCCCAGGGTGCGGCACTCAACGAGGGTGCAAGCTCCCCGAGGGATGGGCACCCTGCACCCCATAGAGCAGCATCTCACCCAACCCCTTGCCCTTACCCACCGCACCTTCACCGAGGCTTTTGGCACACCTCCTGAATTCCTTTTGCCTGCCCAGTGGATCCTTACCTCCCAGCATCCTTTCCCCTCACTCTTTCCCAGTTTCTCCGGGTTTCTCCATGCTCTGCATGGGAGGGAACACATCTTTATTCTGGACAAGCAGAGGGACAGACCTCTCTCCTTCCAGAGGTGCCACTCTGCGCTGGTGCCTGGGTGGCTCTGGGGTGTCCCCACCCTGCTCCTCCAGCCGAATGGCCGAGGCTCCATCCCCAGCCTGCAGCACCTCCTGCCTCCACCTCCCTCCCACGCGCCGCTGTACGTTTGAGTTTTTGCAGTTGGTTGTGACTACTGGTTCCCCACATTGTTATCTGTTCTCTTTCGCTCCGAGAAATATTGCGGGTTGTAATTCCGTCTGCTACATCTTGTGAATATTTCTGGACTCTGAAGTTTCCCGGCTCCAGATGTTCTGGCCAGACCAGAGGGGAAAAAAAACCAACAACCCGACAAAAAACCTAACCAAAAACCCCAAACCAAAAAAAAACCTCAGCATTAATAAAAACCTTTTGAAAATAACAAGTCATATTGCGCAGTAGTGACATCATATCCGTGAAATATGACCTTATGATGTCACAGCTGTGAAATGAAGGATGATTGTTTCTTCTTGGCAAACGCCGGCTGTTTGGGCCAGACCTGTTAAATCGATGCATATGTACCATAAATATGTATATTAAACCCAGAAGTTGTGAACGCTGCCTTGTGGTCACCTGGGTCAAGAAACCTGACGAGGAGAGCTGGTGAGGAGAGTGGGCTCCTTGTGCTGCTCTGTACCCAGGCACTGACCAACTGACCTTGGTGCTTTGCTTTCTCTCCTCCCCGTTGCTGCTGGGACGGACAAAAGGCTCTGCAGGGATGCCCATCTGAGCTGGGACGGGGGGTGGATAGCCCCATGCTGGCAGCAGAAATGTCCTGGGAGACCTTTGCTGCTCCAAGGTCCAGCTGCTCGGTGGATCCAGCACCAGCCACCCTGCTGGAGCCAACCATCCCTACCCCATAGTGCCCAGGGACACCCCTGCCAGGCATCAGTGGGGAATACACCCCTGGCAAAGGACGCACTCCTCACAGCCTCCAGCCCCAGTTACCCTCCTTGTTACCTTAGTGAGGCTGGCTGCAAACACTCCAGCCTCGGGTAGCTTCTCAGCTATTTAAGCAACAGCCTATAAAATACCCACACCAGTTCCACAACTGGGACAGCCCTGGGTGCTCAGGCTCCTCTTGGCCACCCCACGTGTTGCCACGCCACAGAAAAAGATCTATTTTTCCCATCTGGGCTGTGCTGTCAGTGTTGAGCCTCCAGTTTTAGAGCTCACAGCAGGATCTTGTGATTTGTCTTTTCCTCCTTCCCTTTTGGGCCCATTGTTCACCCCGGAGTCCGTGCTGCTGAGAGCGGGTAGCACCGGAGGGTTCTGTCTGTGAGGTGCTGAGAATTCAGACCCCGGGTGTCAGGAAGAGAGTAACGATTCTTGTTCCCACTGGAGGAAAGCGGGGACATTTGTTTATGGATTGATTTATTTATTGATGGGTTGATTTAATTATTCCTTCCCTCGGATGGGATGGGTTTAGATGGGATGTTTCGATGGTGAAAGCTGGAGGGGGGAAAACCCGCCTTTGAATTTACCAGGAGGGTTTTGTCTCAGTGCTTTGGAACTGAAAAGCTCCTTGTCTTCCCACTTAGCACAGGCTTACGTTTCCATTCATAACAAAAAGGTGGAAAGAAGAAAGACAAAGGTTACAGCAGAGATAAAAACTTGGGACCAACCTGTACTGATGCTGTTTCCCTTTACTCAGGTCGATGAAAGGATATTTTCACTTTTGAGCCCAATGCAGATTATTTCTTCTTTTTTTTTCCTTTTTTTTTTTCCTTTTTTTTTAATCTGAGTCTTCACCAAGCAGGAAACTGTTTCTTTGTCATCTTGAATGAGTAATAAAAGACTTGATCATGCAGGGAGCTGGAACACCAGCATCAAAACCACGGCACGAGAGCTGGACACAAGCACCGGTGTGTCGGAGGCTTGGAAGGGTGGGGGGAAATTCAAAGGGGACACAGCACTGGGGGATCTTCTAGGCAATGAGAGGGAGCCTTTGAACAGCAGATGTTTAATTATAGACTGCACAGGACAAACCAGGCAGGAAAACAGCTCAGTCCTACCCCAGAAAAAAGCTTCTCCATCTTGCAGCGTGGACGCTCCTACTGCAGCCGGGGCAGGGTCAGCTCTGGGTCCGGAGGAAGAGGAAGGGGGGGATTTTTTGGCTCACCCCCTCCCTGAGCTATTTGGCAGAGCTGGGGTAGGAACCTCAGCTGCCTTTGCTCCCCACAGCCGCGGTGGCCGGCAGCCAGCTGCAGACATGTGGCAGGGGAAGGGGGAGAGCAGCAGGGAACCCTGAGCAGTGCCAACCTCGGCCAGCCCGCCGGTGGGGCCACTGTCTGCGGCCGTCGGTGCAGAAAGACACTTTCCCCCCAACCCAGCACTTGTCTTTTCTAAGAAGAGCCCAAAAGAAGGTCAGGAATGTCCCAGGGGCTCCCTTTCCCAGTTATTCATGTTGCAGCCAGCTGGAGGCAGAAAAAGGCAGCGTGGGGAACCTGTCCCAGTAAGACATCCCGATAGCTCCAGGGCACCCGTGGCCACCCTCACAGGTGGCAGCACCCACCAAGGGGTACCAAAGCACCCGGGAGTGATGGAGAGCTCTTCTGCCAGCAGCTGCTCATTCCATTACGACCCGGATTAGAACCTGGATGAGTCCTTGAGCTGGAGAAACACATCTTGCTTTGCAGCTGGAACAAGAGGCCCCAGTGTCCTGCCCAGGTGAGGGTCAGGAGGGGCACAGGGATGGGCTGGGGAGCCAGCACTGCAGCTCGACCAGCCTGGCAGGAGGGAGAGACCATCTTGCAGGGCCTCTGGAAGAATCAGCCCGGGTGAGGGCAGCCACCCCTGGAGCCATCCCTTTGGAGCCATCCATTCCCACACCAGCTCTGACCAGGAATTTATTGTTCACAAACAGGAAAAAAAAAGGCTTTTGCTTGAATGATGTCCTGGGACTCTATTTTCCA
Organism: Corythornis vintsioides; assembly: GCA_025447755.1. NCBI lineage: Eukaryota > Metazoa > Chordata > Aves > Coraciiformes > Alcedinidae > Corythornis > Corythornis vintsioides. The sequence continues at coordinate 52,387 of JAOEGS010024062.1, forward strand.
GGCCTGAGTCATTCACTGGAAGGAAAGCGGGGTGTCAGAAACCAGGGGATATTCTGCAGGCTTCATAAAGAAAAGGTGCCGGATCCACCCATCAATCCCTGGGTCCCCTCGGAGCTCAGCTGTGGTGGAGCAGAAAGGGAGGGACAGGGAACAAAGAGGAGTGAGGGGCTTCCCCAAGGACCCCCGTGCCCATGGGTGCCCAGGATACACATGCTCTACCCCCAGCACATGGCTGAGCATGCTGGTGGGGCAGAGAGCACCTGAGCCGGGGTGAAAGAGGGGCTTTCACTGCCAACACAGCACCTCCATCTCTGGATGCTGCTGCTAATTAGCACCTATTGGTTTATAATTGCACTGGAGAAGTCAGAGCAGGAGTGACCTCACCACGGGCTAAATCCTGCTGAGGAAGGAGACTCGGAGGGCACCTGGAGCACGTGGCAGCATTGCAGCCCTTTCCCAGCCGTGATTAATCCCCGGGAAATGTTCCGTGGTCAGGCCATTACCACTCAGATCTGTGGATGAAAATGAATCAGAGCAGTGTATGACTGTGGGAAAATTGTCACCAAACTTGGACGGCTTTGCCTTGTTTCCCCACAAAATTACTAACGAAGCATGGAAATGGAGACAGATCTCTGAGTGTAACCTGATGTTAACCCCTCACTGGACTCAGTCAGGCTGCCAGGAGCTGCCTTCACGGGAGAGAAAATCTGCACCTCGGCTCTTGGCCGCGTGGAAATTGTTTAAATCAAGACAGAGAGACTGAGTTGTGAGTCTCCCTGACCGTGGCTGCCCTGGCTCAGCTCCTCTAGTGCTCTCCCACCCTGCCCTGAGTGGTGTACAGAGCCCGGGATGGATGCTCCATCCTCCTCCCAGACCTCTTCTCTGACCAATCTGGGCAGTGGATTTTATCCTCCCGGAGGTTTGTGAGTCTGGGAGGTTCCTTGTGAGGCTCCAAGGTCGCTGCTGTCCCTCCATCCCAGCAGAAGCATCTCCTCAGCTCCGAGATGCCACGTGTGACCGGTCTATGTGGCTGCGTGGAGAGCATCCTTCCCAGGGCTGGACCACGCCATCAATTGGGACGTATAATGAGATTCTTGGCAACGTGTCTGCCTCTTACAAACGCCTTCTGGAGCTGCTTGCCAGACAGATCCACAAGTGCAGCCTCTCTCTGCTGCTCCAGAATGAAAGGGAGCTTTGTGAAGCCACCACAACCGAGCGGTTCTTGCGGGTGGCCAGGCAGCAGCAGCCCAGCTTGGGCCACAAAGCCTCGGCTGAGCACCAAGGGAGGAGGGGGAGACAGGCGGGGGCTGCTGAGGAGATGGGACACGTGGGAGAGCAGAGAGGGGCGAGGAGGGGGATGCAATGGGAGAGGGGGTGGAATGATGCACAGGGCTGTAGGATGTAGGAAATGGCAACTGCATAAGAACTGACGTGGAACTGGTGCTGGGGAAAGAACTGCAGCCTTGAGTCTGCCTGGAGCAGCTTGCTCGGGGAACTTAGCGCAGAGGGAATTTGAATCAGCAACCTATTTCTTCATAAAATAACATTTGAGGTAGAAAGAGTGTGTGTGCAGAGCCTTAACTCTGAAATTTCACCTCAAAGCAGAAGGGTAACTACACATATTTGGACGTGGGCTCATTTAAAATAGTAAAAAAGAGCCCTGAAAATAAAAAGGAGCAGAATCTTTGGCTAATAGGATCCGCAGGGAAGCTAAAGAAGCAGGCCAGCTCTGCTGCAAAGGCTGCACAGCACCTTCGTGTGGGGGAGCACTGGGCTCTGGAGGGGAAGGGAAAAGGAAGGAAGGAGAGGAACGAGACTCTGGAAATCCCTTGGTTTACCTTCTCCTCTCTCACCTCTCTCCACAAGTTCCTCCAGAGCTGAGCAGATCTGCCCGTGGAGCAGCACGGGGTGAGCTCTGGGGCAGGTCTTTGCCCCCAGGGAGCTGCTGGTGGGTGCTGTGTTGCCAGAACCACCCCCTCCTTTATCAGCACCATCTCTCCTGCACCGCTGACTGCACCGTCTGGCAGAGCCAGAGTCACTGCTCTGTTTCTGGGGTCATTTTTGGGGTGAGGGGAGGGGGCTGAGGGGCTAATTTTCATCAGTCTGTGACAGTGTAATTAGGTAAATATAAATGAAAGAAAAACACGCTCTTGAAGTCCAGGGACTTTCACATATTTTCCCTGTTTTTCCATCTCGCTGGAAAAATAAAAGCTACTCAGCATGAACATTTATCAGCAATTAGTACACGGGGCACTGGGGACCTCCCGGGACAATCTGGGTAATTAAAGCTTCCCACCACCTTCCCCCTGCACTGTGCCACCCTCTGCTTCTCTCTGGTGCCAGGCAGGACACAGTAAGGCTGGGACCTGAGGCATCAACAGAGCAAATCCCAGGTCAAAGCTTCCAGAGCATCCTCACCTTACCCAGAGTCAGTAACAGACAAGTGGAGCAAACCCCCTCTCCCAGCTCAACCACAGACTGGGGTGTATGTTAACACAAGGTTTAGGCATCAGCGTTCCCATCAGGACGAGGAGGGTTTCCAGGAGGCTGGTTGCCTCTGAAAAAAAGGCACTTTCTAGCAATTCTTGTCTCCTGCTGCCACCACCAACAGCACCTGAAGCCTTTTGAAGATGACTGCTGGTTGGAAATCTGCAATTGCAGCTTCCAATCAAGTAAATAATCATACGTGTCACATTTATTTACTGCCTCCAATAATTCTTTGCTGGCCTTTTTGGTTTGGAAGTGACTTTTTAATATATATTTTTTCACACACCGGTGGCACATAATAAAGTAATCATGTAATTACTGCAGCCATAAATTTGTCACCTTCCTAAGTAATTTTTATGACCTCGAAGGAGGAAAGCGTGTCTCCTTTTTCTGCAGTGATGTGGTTTGTGGTCACAGGCACTTTAAGGGGTGGGTTAGTTTGTGTCATTCTCCCGATTCAGGCGCTTAGAATTTGTTTATACTTTGATCGAGTCTTTCCTCAGCTGCCTGCTCTGTGATATTAAAACATTTTCAGCATTTAACTCCCTTGCAAATCACTGAAATTCCTTCTGGGAAGCCGGGTGCTGAAGTCCAAGAAGAGTTCACGGCCTCACTGGGTACGTGCAGGAGGGAGGGCTGGGTTCCTGGTGCTCGGAGCACTGTCCTGGGAAAAGGGGCATCAGAGCAAGAGGCTGGTAAAAAATCAGTGCTGAAAGGGACCCCCAGCAGCCTCCCCCCAGCCCAGAATCACCCACTCTGCAGGCAGATGTTTGTTTGCCCTCATCTTGAAGAGGCACAATGATGGGGAAGGCAGTATTTCTCCAGAAACCTGGAATTTCACTGTCTCCACAGGCAGGAATATTCCCCTTTCCTCTAGGATTTCTATCTCCTGCTGCCACCCTCCCAGATACACCCCACAGAGCTGTGGCAGAGTGTCCAGGTCTCGGGAAACTCAGATGTGTTTGGAATCAGTGAAGCCTCACGCTGTACAAAGGCACTGCAGAGAGCTCACATTTTAAACAACTTTTCACAGGGACCTCGTTGTGTTCCCAGCCTGCAGCAAGCCACGTGTCAAGTGATGGAGCTTCAAGTCAAAAGAGAATCTTAATAATCAACAAATCAGATCGGGAATTTCCAGCTGTGCTGCTCCATTAGGACTGGTTTTGTCTGGTTCTTGCAAAGGTTTTATATTGGATGAAATAGTGTTTTCCAGGAGGCAAGTATTTAATGAGAATTCTTGGAGTCCCAGTAGCCCCTTGTCAGCCAGGCTGGTTTCAGAGCCTCCATGCCAGGTCTGTGGCACTACAGCAGCACTTCCAGTCCCTTCTCTGTCCTCTCTGGAGCAGATCCAGGACTCACCCCAAGGCAGTGGCAGAGCTGGGCTCCATGGCTAGAAACCTCCCTGCACTTGAAGAAGTTCAGATCTTTCCCATTTCCAGCTTTCCCTGGTGGAAAGAAGGACAACTCTGTTGACTCCTGTATCATGAATCAGAATATGCATTTCTTAGTCACCTTTTAGGGCCCCCAACACTAAGGTTGTGACCCCACCAGGGATCTAATGGTCCTCAAGGACAAAATACCTCTCCCCAGGGTGGGTTTTGCCGCCGATTCCGGATGATCGCCGCCGGAGAGAGAAAAATCAGCCCAGAAGAGATTCCTCACCCACTGGGACCAATTCCCTGGCGCAGCAGGAACGTGGAGAGCAGCTCAGACAGCGAGCCCTGGAAAGACAGGTTCACATGTTCTGCCCTGTTGCGGGCAGGGGCTCCTCCTGACAAACTAGTTGCTGCTGCTGCTGGAGAAGCATCTTTTATTCATGCTGGAGAGTGTTCTTTTGGCCGCCTCGACATCAAGCAAATGCAGCGGAGAGTGGGCCAGTTGGGTTCATCCCAGGAAATCATTTATCTCCCTCGGGGAAGTGCTGTGCAATGCCCTTAAGCCCTCATTGATATTTAATGGCGCGAGCCTGATACTTAAGCACCGTCCCAGCTCTGGAGTTGCCTCGCTCCTGCCTGGCTTTAAGGCAACAATCGCTGGCGTTTGCAGAGGCTGAGGGGAAGGATTTGTTTAATGCAGCCCCAAGCCCCTGCCCTAATGGGTTGTTAATCCATACCCAGTGCATCCCATTTGCCAGCTGACTCCCAGGGGTCCTCAACGTGCCTCCATCCTCCAGACGTGTGCTGGCAGCCTGCGGTTTCCTGGGATCCCCGGGGAAAATGGAGCAGGGACTGTAATAAACCCACTCCCCCACACACAACCCCCTTCCTCCCGACCCAAAAGCAGTTGGCAGCCAAAGTGATACGCACATTACTGGATTTATATGAAGTGCTGCTGAGCGAGAAAGATTTGAGGGGGTTTAACGGCTAGATGGGACCGAGAGATGATCTCAGAGCATTGGCTTGTGCTGCGCTGAAGGGCGAGAGCTTTAAAGGAACAGAGGAGGACAAGCCAGCAGAGACCTGCTCTAGTGCAAGATGTCCCTGCCTGTGGAAAGGGGGGTTGGAATAAATGATCTTTAAAGGTCACTTTCAACCGAAGCCGTGGCTCTGTGATTCTGCGAGGGGAGGTGACTCCTGTCCCCACGGGCCAGCCAGCATCTCCCAGGTGCTCACAGGAGCTGGTCCAGGGCCGTGACCATGTGAGGCAGCTGAACACATGCTGCTCAGAAGTGACCTTAGGTGACAAGACTGCTGGTGAACGGTGCAATCTCAACTGATCCCAGGTCTGCCTGGCACAGGGGCAGAGAGAGAAATGTGGTTGTGTTTTCTCATACAGATGCCCACCATGCTGCTGTCCTGTAAAGCAAGGGTCTCCTGAGCACAGGAGTGTTTTATCTGGCCATCAGGCTTGTCCCTGGTCCAGCCTGGAAGGAGTTTACCAGCTCCCTGCTGATGTTCAGAGCGGACACCTCATGTTAATACGGCAGGTAATCGCAGCAGGGTGAATTTCTGTGCATCTGCAGGCTCTGATAACGCCAGCCAGCCACAGGCTTCACCCACAGCGTGCTGCACCAGTCCCCAGACCACCCAGATGCCGAGGGGGAACATTCCCTGCTAGCAGCTGATGCACAGCTCTGCCAACAGCCAGACACTTGCAGCAACAGACCTGCTCCTGGACCTGTGCTGGAGACCCCTCAGGTCAGGGTTTTCTTCCCAGACCCCATCTGTTTGTCTGTCTGGATCTGCAGGACCCTTCACACCATCCCAAGGTGCTGTTACCTCTTGGACACCGTCCGTCAATCTCGTGGAACTGGAGCTCAGCTCAGGTCATCTCAACGCAGCAAACCAGTGCCTATTAGAAAGGAAGTTAACAGCACCCACTAAACCCCAGCCCAGAGATCGAGTCTCAACAGGAGACTTAAATCACATTCATCAGGGGTGAGGAGCCGTGGGATTAACCCTTCTGGTTGCTCCTCACTCCCTTCAGACAGAAAAGCTTTTAATAGGTCACCAGATAAAGAAACAGCAGAGAAAACATTCCTTATCTCCCCTGCCATGCCTGGGCTCTGTAATACAACTGATCCCCACGATGTGCAGACCTACTCAAACAAGTTTATCTTCATTCGAGGAATAGTCATACAGCACGATTGCAGTGTAATTACCTTCTCACAAACCCTAACTGGAAATCTTCACATCCAGTCATTAGCTTTAAGACAGGCAGACAGGCAATTATAGCTGAATAAATGACTGAGAAATGAATCCGGGAGACTCCCAGCCCTGGTTCAACCTCCAGTTCACAATCTCAGCAGCAGCACCAAGCTGCCTGTCAGGCCCTCCTGCTGCTGGCATGATCCTTGCCTTGCCTCACACCAGCCACCTTGGCCATGCCAAGAGTCCCACAGATGACCCAAGGCCTCTCTGCCCCTGATCCTGGCATGGGCAAGGTCCCTGCCTGCCTGCCCCATGGTCTGGGATGGACCCTGGTCACCTTGGCAAACCCCAGCTCAAGGCTCTGACATCTCCCGAGTATTTCACTCCTGGCTGAACTCCTCCTTTCCTGTTCCCTTCCTCTCTTTTCTCAGCAGGTTTGTGAGCCTTGATGATGAACGTGTGAAGTTTCCTAGACAGGCGAGCAGTAAAACGTTGCCGGCCTCGTTGCAGAGGAGGCAGCAGCACCCCAGTCTAGCAGCTGGATGGGCAGCAAGCAGGACACTCAGGATAGACACGTGGCTCTGGCATGAGCTTGCTCAGCAGCCCTGGGAAAGGGGCAGAGGGCTTTCCCACACAGGCTGGCTCAGCTTTCCCCAAGGTCCCAGCATCCACGGAAAGCCCCACAGATGGTTCGGATCGGCCTTCCCTCCACTGACCTGGGTCATCAGCCTTCATCTTCCTCACAGCTGGTCGGCTTCTGCACCCTTCCCAACGAGGGCGGCTGGGCCACGCTGAATATATTTCCCAGCCGTGCTTTCTGAGAGCTGTTTGAGAAAAACCAAATGCAACAAACTCCCCCTTAGACCCTTTTAGAGGCTCTGCCTTTAATGATCTTCCTGTGGGTGCCAGCAGGACCACCCCCCTCTGGGAAAAAGGGCAGGGACCACTCGGTACCCAGGATCCCTGTGCTGGGGCACTCGCCGGGTCTGCGCTCTCGCCCCCCTCCCTCCGTTTTACCCTCAGGACGGATATATTTATCTCGTGTGATTATTTACTTAACGAAAACACGGGTATTCGCAGCCCCGAGGGTACCCCCCGCTGGGAGGCTGCGAGAACAGCTCGGCGGAGCCCCCGGCATCACGGCAGCGCTGGGAGGAGAAGCCGTCGAGGCAGCTGATTGCAGTTGGTGGGTTGTTTCCTGGTTAGGAAAAAAATAAATATCAGCTGGTTACGGCGAGAGGAGGAGGGAAGCAGGCTGGAGAGGTGGTGGGGGTGTGTTTAGAGCCCGCTGAGGATGGAAACGACGCTTCTGGCACCGGCTGCGCACATGGGAGCCGGGCTGTGGGTGGCCGGGTCCCATCTCCCTCCCGGGGGAAGGCGTTTTCTGGATGCTGAGCCCCCTTCCCACCCTCCCCCTGACCCGAACAGCCTCGACAGCCCCCGGAATTCCCGTGAGGGCGGCCAGGGGCAGAGCCCGGCAGCGCTCCCCGCGTGGCAACTGGGGATCATCACCACCAGGAACCCCCCACACTGCCCCAGCTGGGCTAGCTGCTGGATGACGCTCACCTCGGGGCTCAGCCTTGCCCTGCAGCCACCCCAGAGCTGGGGGGCTGAGCACACAGACCAGCCAAACCCGCCCAGTCCGCCCCGGCGGCGGGAGCCGGGCCAGCTTGGGCGGGGGGAGCACAGCAGTGCTGTGCGGCTGGAGGAGCGGCAGCAGCCCCTGGGACTCCCATGGCAGCGCCTCTGCCGCGCCTCCTATCGCGGCTCTTATCGCGACAGCGACCCCCGGCTCCGCACCTCCCTGCCGCGGGGCTGTCACGTGACCCGCGCCCCGGCCGCTGATTGGCCGGCGCTGCTCTGGGGCGGGGCCCGGGGAGGAGGCGGTGCTGAGGGAGCGCAGCCCGGGCTGGGGGAGAGGGGCTGGGGTGGGAGTTGGGGGGGGGGGGGGGGTGGTTTGAGCGGGGTTTGCTTC
>JAOEGS010024063.1:2037-12742 GCA_025447755.1 Corythornis vintsioides
CTGCTCTGGCAGGGGGGTTGGACTAGATGATCTTCTAGGTCCCTTCCAATCCCTAACATTCTGTGATTCTGTGAAAATTCCTAGTGACTCCTTACTGGGTTCCAAAACAGAAACCTTAGCTCTTGAGACTCAAAAGAAAAAAAGCTGAAGAACAGAAGGGACCCCCAAATTCTTACAGACATGAAAAGAGGGCCACTACAAGAAGGAAGATATTGAATATTCATCTCATCTGCTAAGTCAAACCCTGCTAATCTTGGGCTTTTGCTGTATCTTCAATCACCAGCAGAGCACTCTGCACGGGCATAGTCTCTATCAGTGAGCGACTTCACAGCATCTGCACTGAAAGTAAGAATATGAAGGAAGAGCTTGTCTATTTTCAAATTCTCAAGACGAGTGAGATTTGCTTCCTAAGGTACTGACTACTCTGTTAAAAACAGAAAGGTTTTGGTTGTTTTTTTTAATCAGCATGCCTATATATCTATCTCTTTAAAAATTGTACCCACTCAGCCAAGATCTTATTTTTTTAAATAAAATTCTACAGATTAATATTTTTGTATACAGTTTTCTTAGCAGGTAGTTCAGCACTTTCCTGTTTCTTTAGTAGGTTATTAAGATCATTAACATTTGAAATTATGATTTTAATATACTATTAGTCTATATTATGTGGCAGATTTAAGGAGAGGTCTATTAAAACCAAGGTTTGCCTTATTTCCTTTAATTCTCTGAGGTGATCTCAAATACCAAGAAATAGAAGGCACTTGTTTCAGACTGCTTCAGTGAAGCAAGGAAAGGGGGAGGAAGGAAGAAGCTTTAAAACTTTATTTCTAGACTCCTTTGTATTTTTTCAAATTAGTCAACTCTTCAGAGGGAATGCCCTCTTATTTTTCTTCCCACCAGTGACAGTTACAATGAGTCATAGTACCTGCCTACTCAAAGCCAGCACTTCTGTCTCTTGCCTACCACCATTTTCAGAGATTTATTCAATTCCATCTTGGCTTACTTCTTTCCCATGTTAAAGAGGCCAAAGCTAGGTACAGTGAGTAGTCATTTTAATACTGAGCAGAAGAAAATAAATTAAAATCCTTGGACATAGCACAGAACTCTGCTACTGTATTCTTTCAACTAGACATTTTTCTGCCATCTTAATTGTCCAAGAAGCAAATAAGCAAACGTCTGTATTCACTCATCAGGTCCCAACCCCAAATACTTTAGGAGCTGTATAAACTACACTAAGAGAAAGTCAAATGCTGGAGAGTTTAAGAAAAATATAATTTCAAACTCACTGGATATTCTAGAGGTACTCATTTGTTCTGAGGCTTTTTGAGCAGGACTTGAACCACTAAGACATTAGGATCTAGTCTATGTGAGTTATACAGGGGCACTTCCAGCCAAAGAGAGAACACAGGTACCTTTAGATAGCAAGACATTTACCCTCAGTAGAAGCATCCAAGATGGATCACGTGAATCACTCTCAGGAAACACTCCTTTTTCCTTGTTTACAATAATAATGTTCCAGCCAAGATGGCATTCCTTGGTCATCTAAAAGGCTAAAGTTCTACTGGTTGTAGAACTCATTAAAGCTATCTACTCTTTACTCATTTAAATAACCCATCCTTCTGAAATATAGAACATTGTTAAATTAAAGAATTATATTCTATTACAAACTTAAGAAACGCTTTAGTACAGGAGTTACCTGCCATATTTTACAGACCATCTTTAGTAAGCCAACAGTAAATACCTACCTCTCAGCTCTGGACCTCTCACCTGGATTAAAAAGCCGGGATTGTTTTTGTTGCAGTGAAAGTTGTGGTTCAGAAAAGATCAGTACAAAAGTTCTTCCTCTGATGACTAAAAAATAGAATTCAGCTAAAAACTTAAAGCCAGTAGTACTTAGATGTCTGGTATTCTGCTAGATATGTGCCTTTCATTCTTTATTTAAAAAAAAAAATATATATCTTCCTCCAAGTATCAAAGCAGACTTTTTGGTTTTTTCCTTTTCAGCCTTCCTTTCTCAAGTAAATCCTCAATTTACAGCTTATCCTCATAAAAGTGGGAATGATAAGCACAGTTGAGCATAGAAAGACTTTAACCAGGAAACTAGAGAAATCAGTCTCTGGATGGATATGGTTTCCATGTGCTTATAAAATCATCCTCTCAGAAAGAGTAACTTTATACATTACACATGGGGACCTCATTACTGTCAGAGAGGGTAGAGGGGAGATTCCTCATGCTGAAATAGGACCATCATTGCTTCCCACAATTTATCACCCATAGTTTCAGGAAAATGTTGAAATTCACTTTCAGGTCCTGTTACAGCAAGGTACTAAAATACAATAACAAGCTTTGGGATTGCTATATTTGGGCTTCATGATCAGTATCAGGCTCTACTGTAAATATTTGAAGTAATTTGCAATGAGACAACCTTGTCTCTTTGTGACACATACCACATGTCATCTTCTTTAAATCTCTTCCAGAACTTACCTTAACAAATAACATCAAGGATTGAGAAGCTGCAAAAGCCAGCATTAAAGTTCAAGGTGATCTGGCCAGTGTGGATAAATTGAACTGGAAACAAAGAATGTCATTCAGGCAAAACAAGTATTACCCAAAGGAGTATATAGGATGGAGAATGTGTCAGTGCATCAGTTCCCTAAAAAGGGATCTGAGGATTACTGCACAACACAAGCTAAAATGGACAACAGTCATTCTGTTCTTGAAAATGAAGAATACATTCAGGTGGAGTTGCAAACAAAAATACAGCCTGAAAAAGAGGAAACCATCCTTTTGCTCAGTGCTAAAAACTTCAGTGTTTAGATATAATATTTCAAGGAAATGAAGACAGTTCACATTAGAAGCAAAAATGGATCAGTAAGCTGCAAGGCCTGCACTCTAAGGAAAGTCTAGAACACCTAGAGCTGTTATGTGCAAGGAAGAGAGGGCTACATGGTGAGAGCTTTCAGATAGATTACAATTCATACTAAGAAGAAGAAAATTAATTATTTTCCAATTTCTATTGCCAATGAAAAGGAATTGTTTTGATTACACTAATTTCTCTTGCAGCCAAATTCAGGAGAATCCAGCAGCAGGGAGTGGAAAACATTTAAGAGGTTGCCTGAGGACATTGGCTGAACCACCACTGGAGGGGTTTTTCACAACAGGCCTGACAAATATCATTAAAGAAGATTCAGGCATAGCTGAACTGCCTCAGGGGCAGAAGCATGAACTAGGAAATTTTTCAAGGTCTTTTTAAGGTTGTCATCTTCTAAATACAAAACACATGGGCACATAATGAGTAGAAACAGCTGCAATGCACCAATTAATTTGCTAAGGCTGGTACCAGATCAACATCATCCTTAGTTTGCAGCAAGCTGTTCAATGCCCAGGCAAAACTGTACATTGTTATAGCTCCTGCCCAGTTTCCTTGGGCTAGCCCGTGTACTACATGGGCCATGGCTGTTTAAGTTTCAGGGCAGACAGATGTTAGAAATTATTTTCACTGGGGTCACACAGGCCTGCATTTTCTAATCTGGGAAAGGCCTCTATGTAATATAATAATTATTCATACCCCTCTGGGCACACTCCATGTATAAATCAGACATAGGACACATACCATTACAAACACCACACAGAAGCTGTCAGGCTCTTCCATTTTTTTCTAAAGCAATCTTACAAACTTGAAGAATGTAAAGAACAAGCCCTCTGTGAACTTAACAAATGATCAGGAACAAGCTTTTAAACTGTAAGTAGCATTGAATGATTTCTTTGCCATCGATGAAGCTCCTTGGTGGACAATCTGCTGCCACTTTGAAAAGAATAAGTAATGATTATTCGATCAGGGAGAGCTGACAATTTACTAGGTGGTTTCTTCTTTTTCATTTAGCAACAAACATGAATTTGGAAGCAATGCTGAAACAAGGAGATACTCAGGACAGAGTAGGACATTAGTGTCTCTAAAAAAGTCTCACATTCTCATGAGGGAAAGCTTATCTGGGCTGTTTTGTTTTAGGAGAGAGCACATACACTACTGAATTCCATACTTTTATGAAAAATGGGGAGGTCATCATGCCTTGTAAATCATGGCATCTCCCTTTCCCAGGTCAGTATGGTTTTCTGTTTCACATGGGTCTAAAGTATTGTTTGAAAAAGAAGTGGTTGACTCTGAGTTATCAAACACAAAGGACAGGCATTAGGATCAGTGACTAGTAGCCACAGCCCTCAGCCACACAGTCATCAAACTGAAATGTGAATGGTTTCACCAAGAATGGTACAGCCATTCTTCCTAGGTCTTTCTTCCTTTGTCTTTCTTACATAAGAAAGTACCACCTTGAAGAAAGGAGACAGAGTGGAATATTCCAGACACTACCCACAGGAGTTGAAAGTGGAAGATATTAATTTAGCACAGAACAAAACTTATAATGATTTACAGAATATCTTTGTTGAAGATTTTTAAGTGTTATCTAATATCAGTGATGGAGCAATTCATTAAGTCAGATTGTTAAAGAGAAGCATCTGTAAAAATGAGCAAAGCAGTCATCTTAAGTCATCTGTATAACCTCCATTTTCAAATCAGAAGCAACAAGTCCAGCTTGTGTTACAACCATCTCTTCTCTCATGCACAATGGAGAAGAGAAAATATTGGGTCAGAAGCCCAGTACTGTGTCCTGTGAGATCTGCAAGTATGAGACCCAATACCTCACCTTTCACTGTAGACAACTCAAGACTGAAATCCATCTTTTCCTGCATAGAGCTACTTTTAAAAATTACTCTAATAAAAAAAAAAAAAAAAAGATCAGCAAATTAACATGTTATGAAAGCATTCTGATCTCCCAAAGCAAAATAATGCTTCATCACCCACTGTAATTCCAGATTATCTTAATTTTATCTTAATATGATTTGGTTTATTCTGTAATGGAAGTAGTGGGGTTTTTTTTGTCTCTGTATAATACTCTAATGAAAATGTAGTATTTATTATAGTCACATATTTATTTAAAACATTCTTTATTGAATATATAAATATGGAGTATTCATTGAAGGTGCATTGTTCATGCCAGAATCCCCCAGTGCTCTCAGAAAGTCATTGGTAAAAAAAATAACAGGCATAGGAGGAAACACAGAATGATTGACCCAACTCTGTAATACCAGTGGATATTGTATGTCTTTCTTGTTTGTGTTTCAACTGTACTGTGTCTGAATTAAAAGATGTCTTTTTTCAGTCACTGATGACACATCTTTTGGAATTAACAATACAGCACGTTAATCCAGTGTCCTAGTTACTGAAATGAACTAACAAGGTATTGTGATGCATGAAGCCTATACAGAAAAACAACAACAAAACCCCCAAAAACAACCACAAAAAAAAAAAAAAAAAGAAAAAAAGAAAAAAAAGAAAAGGTTTCCTTATAAGATAAGAGCTCATGTAGGGAATCAGTCCTATAACTACAGTCTACCAGAATCCTAAAGGGCTAGGTAGGAAGGGGTAACAATTTTAGCTTTACCTAGGAACTACCTGTGAAACTCAGTAACTTCATACAAGAGCAGATCTCACTTTTACAAAATGAGGTTCTGTTGCCTGAAGGCAAAAAGTAAGCAAGAGACTTGAAATATGAAATTTGACCCAAACAAGGCATAATATTTACTGATTGAAAATAATCTAGATTAGCTGCAAGTAGAAAAAAATATGGAATTCTAAAAATAAGGTTTGCTCCAATTTCAGTCCATTCACAAATAAAGATCTGCTGGTGATAGTGATGACATTACAGCACAAAATGACTTTTGAGAACACAGCTTAATGTTAGAAAAGGCACAGAGCTGATAAAGATCGTATATCACACAGACACTGCTGTTATCACCAAAGTACCATAGATGACTGGTGCTAGGATGAAGCCATTCATTATAGATGGTATTAGAGTGCAATTGAAAGTCTTCCCATCCAAGATAAGAATTGAGACAATTTTCAGCAGCTAAAAGTACTTTTGATCAGCCAATCTCTTCTCAAATTAGCAGTTTATTTCCTTTGATTTGTTTTCCAAGAAACCCAATTCTGAAGTGATGCTTTATCATATTTATCTCCATCTGTATTGATACCTACAAACTTTACACACTAATGGAGGAAAACATTCATTTAACTTCAACAAGTACCATTCTCTTATGTTCATTTTAGGAACTTGTGAAATGCACTAGGTATGGAGGGTACAGGAAAACATCATTGGGCCAACTTCTGAGTTCTGGCAGTGTGCCAGAGGTGCTCCACAGCTACATTTTTCAAGAGTTGTGATAATATCTATATGGTGGTACCCTTTAATACACTCCTAGATAAAATATAAGAACTTCTTTTTTTTTTTACATTATTTTTTATGGTACCTTCTGTGTTTTTAGAGAAAAAAAAAAAAGAAATAAAATAAAGATAGTGCTGTACACTTACATAAAAATACAGACTAGATAAACTACAGCAGCCAAACCCCTCACTGCTTCACTGTCATACTGAAGACCTAAGATTTGTGGAAGCAGACTGGGGTGCACATGAGGGCCAGAAGGACTCCAACAATTGGCACTTACATTATTACAGCATGAACAAAACCCAATAGGCAAAAAACCCCAATACAACAACAATATGTATAGACTAAATTTTTGGAGTGAGACTAATTTTATCCCACCAAAGTGCAGCCCAGATGAGAGGTTGAATTCTTCTGAGCACAGCTCATTTCCATTCTGCCCAGTCCACATCTTGCCTATCCATCATGTTGGACAGTAGCTGCCATACCCACACCCAAGAACACATCATCTGGTTGTCACAACACCTTAATTTATCCTTTTACCTTGAAATCTACATTTCTGTCTCAGTGCAATAGGCAGTAAATGAGACTATTGGACTATTCATGCTGCAATAGCCAGCAATTAAGAGTTTGGGCTAACACAGTACTCGAAGACACAAATGGTGGATATAACAAACTTTTTTAAAAAGTAAATATTCAGGGAAGACTAATCTGAAGCAACTATTTGAAACAACTAAGTCTTCATTTGAACAGCTACTACAACAGGCTTTTTATATTGGAAGATGACCATGTTTCTAGATTTGTCTTCTGAAAAACAGAAAGACACATCTGGGGGAAAAGATCAAAGAGGCATTCTTCAGTAATTATGATCCATCTTATCAAAGGTTTAAGAGACAAAAGTAGGCATTTAATGTTGAGGCAGTGATGTATAGAATGCATTATTAAGATGACAGCTACACAGTCTGCTCCGTAAATATGATAATGGAGACAACACCAATTATAGATTGTCTTTTATTCCTTGATGCCTCAGAAAGATGAAAGTGAAGGAATGATGATAATGTGAACACTGCTAGAAATATAAACCACTGATAATGCCACAGTGTGACAATTGTTCAGTACCCTGACAATATTACTAGACAGAATAAGATTGACAGAGAGCTTCCAGGTGACTTTGTTAGAATTAGCATTCTTTTCATTAGCTTTCTTTATATTTTCCCCCTCTATATGCAGATAACCATAAAGAAAGACAATTATGAACATTATGTATAATTAAATAGATAAATTTATGGACTATTCAAACCCATGACCAAGAAATAAAGACATTTGCTAATAATAAAAATCTTCAGGCATATCCCCTTTTATAGTCAAAACAGACTAAAAATTAGTGACTATGATGGTAAAACACATTTGCAACTTAAAATTTCTTTCACAAGACGTTCAAGACTTATGAGTCCAGTACAGTTCAAACTGTGGGCCTTGGCTGACAGTACCAATGATAGATGTCATTGGAATCTCCTGAGGATTGCAGGGCAGAGGGGGCAAAAAGGACAAGAGCAATAAATGTCCAAAAACCTCAACTACAAACATCTGTCTAACTTTCTCTTCCTCTGTTGGGGGCAAGGTTTTATCTGCCACACTGATTCAAGAAGAAAAAGATAGTTTGTAAGCATTAAAAGTTTAAGACAAAGGTCTCTCTGTTTTCAAATATTTCTATACTGAATATATAGTTCAGTATTTCATATTACATGAAATAGAATAATGAAAACAGACTTTTTAAACTATGAAAATATTTTTCCCAATCTATAATAGAGGTGCATGATAATTCTTCCATTATAAAGACTGCAGTAAATGTCCCATTCTAAGCCTTACCCTGAAGGCATCTTTCCATCTGTAATGAAGAAAAGAAAAAAATCTCTGCTTTCACAGACTTAACTATGAACAATTTCCTTCCAAACTATTTTTACAGATGAAACTAAAATATTGATCTGACTATTTTTGGATCTTATTTCTAACAGTTTTATTATCTGTAGATTAAAAATAGCCTCCATTCCAAAGTGTAAAAAAAAAAAGTATGCTTTTTAAATATCTCATCAATCTTATCAGAATATTTGTACTTTTGCTTCTTGTCTCCTTCTAGAATTAGAATGTCAGAAAAACTTTCACAATACAGTTAATAGGGATTTCAAATAAGGAAAAGTAATGAAATCTATTAAAATAGACATTTCATTCCACTAAAAGTAAGGCTTCACTTCAGTGTCTGTATTGTTAATGAGCTTTTATCATTACAGGAAACTAAAATTCATTTAGTAATGTCTTTCTGTAGTTTTTAAGTACACCAAGGATAGATATATCATCTTTCCCTCACTACTGTTACCCACATTTAGGAGACTACAGAAAAACCTTATGCTTATTCAATAAAATCAAACACATTTTTCTTTTTCTCTTTACTTTGTGCATTTCTTTTAATGTAAGACAAAAAATTCATTACTCTTTCTTGGAATATGTAAACTTACTTTGAAAGCCTATTCAAGTCTTTAAGGTTACAGAGTTGGACAGTTCCCTCAAATGAACAGTTTTCTTTGCAGAATCCACTGTATTTCCAGCTACAGGAAATAGAGTTTGGAAGCAGTATTTTGTCTCTCTCCTATGTGGAAATAAAAAAAGTATCTGTGGAGAGAAGGGGGAAGATAAATGACCACTCAAGTCTCACAAATCTTTCAAGAAGGAGACTGTCTAAAACCCAAAGTAAGAGTTCACATATCAAGAAAACTACACACATGCCAGACTGCAAAAGGGAGGCTCCACATGGATGAGTAAGATGGATCTTGCTAGCACCTTGGAAAGGAATTTGTTTTTGTAAGGTTGAATGGGTTCCTATCAGATCATCCAGCTTTACTCACAGGGAAATGTAATCTAAACTCAAAATTAAAAGTGGGTACATTTTCATAGCCATGCTCATGAACATACATGCCCTGGACACATAGCTCATGTGGTCAAAAAGAGACTTCACCTATTATAGACTTTCCCAGAAACTACAACATTCCAACCAACTCAAGCATCAAGCAACCACCTCAACTGGTCTTTTATTTTCTCCTGGGTTCAACAGAAGAACAGATCTTTCCACTTGCTTCCACCACCTATCAGGAAAGAAACCACAAAACAGAAATAGAATAGCTCTTTTAATAATTAAATTTCTATTGTGCTCTATCCTTTTTCATATTTGATGTGTAGGATAAGCCACTAGAAGAATTACTCAGCAATAGCATCTGCAGCATTTAGATATGGATAGATACCTACTTTCATCCTATATTGGATCTTCCTGGCTTGTGGGAACAGACAATCTGGTTCAGATTCTCTAATTCTACTTGAAGATGTTGATTCAGTGAAATAAAAGCTTTCCTGGATAGCACAGCTGTTAAAAGCACCAATGCAATCAACACCAGCCTAATCATCTTGCTTTCAGAGCATCCCAAGAACATGGGTTGCCAGATACACAAATTCTTCAGCTTGCAATTTCTCTTGCAGTCAAGTTGTCAAGCTGGCTACTCAGGACAGTGGATTGTTGTTTGGGGTTTTTTTTGTATGTGTGGCTTTTTTGTTTGTTTTGTTGTGGTGGTTTTTTGTTTTGCTTTTGTTTTTTTTCTTGGTCTGCATTGGAAAAAGTGAAACTGAAATTTCCTAAACAGCAGAGAAAATGTGTTGCAGCAGTTCCCTTCAGTTGCCATAATCTCTCATATTTCAGGATGTCTACACCCAATCTTGTGCATGGATAACTTGATAGTCCCTCAACTACTTGGAGAGGACAGTCTCTCAAACCTAACGTTGAATTAAAATGGATGGCAACATATAAATTGTTTAAACTCAGCATTTCTTTCAAGAGATTAAAAAAACGGGTTCTTTTAATGCACATCCATGCAACAGAGCTTTTTAATAAACAAGTGTTTTTTTAGGGAAGAAAAGTTTTTTATATTATAAAGGACAGTGGAATGTAAAGAATAAAAAGCTTTCCTTGAATATGTGTTTCACACATGGACTTAATAGATAAGGTTTGCTTGCTTAGTTTCACAAAAAATCCAAACAACAACCAACCAGCAACAAAAGCTCTTAGTTTCTTCAGTTGTTTAAACGTTTATGCCTCCTTTTCATAATTACAGCTGTCTTGCCTAATCACTTTGGCTGACCTCACTTGCATATATAAACTCATCTTCCTGTATTTGCAACTCCCACATTCCACGTTGACTTTTTCTTCTACAGTAAATTATATTCCCTTAAGAAGTGGCCTTCCATAGTACCAACATCTTTCCCAGGGATTAATGACAGATTTCACTGCTCTCAAAAATGCTAATTATCTCTATTACAAGAATAGAATAGAATAGAATAGAATAGAATAGAATAGAATAGAATAGAATAGAATAGAATAGAATAGAATAGAA
>JAOEGS010024063.1:13403-29991 GCA_025447755.1 Corythornis vintsioides
GAATAGAATAGAATAGAATAGAATAGAATAGAATAGAATAGAATAGAATAGAATAGAATAGAATAGAATAGAATACAGTGTTTTCTAAGAGTTTTGCATTTTCTCTTACTAATTCACAGGAAGAGAAAGTGAGACTGATCCTCAGAGGGAGAGCTGCTATCAAATCAATTTCTTACAGGGTCATAATGGCACTTTGTTTAGATTCATGTTTGTTCTCCTAATGATCTTCTTTTTCACAGGAGATCTGAACAAAGACAGATTTAAAATAACAAGAGTTTCACAGAGGGCTTTCATTCAATATAATTGAAGAATTGACTACACACAGAAAAAGGTTGAAAGTTTAGTGTTATTTACATTTGAGACTTTGGAGAAGTCCCAGGTCTATCTTTTTTTTTTTTTTTTTTTTTTTTCTTCCTTTCCATTACGATTTTGAGGTTTTTTTGTTCTCTGACATTCAAATACAAAAGCTAATGTTTTATAGAGAGAACAGATATTTAGTTTCACTTTCATTCTTGCAAGGATTATATAAAGATTTCCAGGCAGCTAGCTTTCATTTGCCTACAGGTTGTATATAAGCCACGAATATCACACCCATTCTTGACTTGGTCTCTCCATGCCATATTTTTATTTTGAATGTATTTTTGTACTAGAATTTCTTTCAATTTACAAAACCATGAAAATGTGCTTTCCCTTGTACCATCTCTGCTTGAATGACACTCGTGTTTCTCCAGGGAAGCCAATCTGTTGTGAAGGACACTGAGTGCTATGCTAGGGTAACATCCTTTGCCTGCAAGGCAGTGAGAACAACCTGAGCCAGCCCATGGAAATCACTACACACAAGCAAACAGACAATGAAATGAAGGGCATTCAGCTAAAACCACAGACCAGATGCTTCCATGGTATACTTTCACTATGGTTCACTTAATTCTGTCAAAGCCTTTATGACAGCAGGGAGAGAGACATGCAAGTGCATATGTTCTGATGTACTATTTTTTTCCCTCTTTTTCCCAAGGCTGTGAGAAGATTTTAATTGGCAAATTCAGGAGTCTCCAATCAGCCCTGAAATTTCATGTTTTCTGAATCTCAGAAAGCAGTCAATTTTTGAAGGATATCTTGAGTAGAGCAAACAAATGCTTAGCTTACTAGAGTCAAGATAAGTTTCTAAACAGAGGTTTTAATGGTTTGTCTTCTCTTGTAGATATCAAGAAACAAACTATAGCAACCTAGAAACAATACAATGCTGTAAACTGAATTATTTTTCAGATATGAGTATTCCCTAAAAACAGATGGAGGAGGCAGGCATTTGGGTTTTTCTGGGGATATGCCATTTAATTCCAATATGTCATGCTTATGACACTGTCCCTTCAAAAGAAAAAGGTTTCCATAGAAAGGGACACTGTACCTCCTTACTGTTAGAAGAATACCTAATTTTTATCCTATGGAAGCATTCTGTGACCATTATAATTACAGAGTAATTTGAATGACATTGCCTTATAGCACACTGCTTTGTCTATACTGCCAAAAGGTTGGAAAAATAGTAGAGTATTACTCACATTGATACCACATACTCCTCCAGTTGTTCCCATGGAAAACTGAGACCATTCTGCAAAAACCTTCAGCCTCCCCAAAGACACAGGTATCACAGTTAGAAACTCTGACCCCAGACACTGGGAACTGTTGACATGAAACTAAAAGTTGTAACTGCATGTAACTGTCAACATAGAAACCAGGGCACTGGTAGGAAAGATCCATATTATTTGTTATTCCTGCTTCTTTCACAAGACTATTGTGCTTTTGATGTGATTAACACATAATCACTTTTCCCCACCACTTAGTGGGGAGGTAAAAAACAAGTAGCAGAGTCTTATACTGAATTTAAACCACTGCAGGCAGTGGTTTATAGTTTCAGGTTTATAGTTTCAAAGATGTTAAAATCAGAAGAAAGCTGTTAAAATTATGTACTCTGGCCACCTTTATATCTAACATTAAAGTCTGCCCATATACCCCTAAGAACAATAAATTCTGTTTGGCTAAAATAAATTTTTTCAGACCATTTTGATGTCAAGAGAGCACTTACAGAATCCTTTTTCACTCATGGTAATTTGTCCCAATGGTCAGTCTCTTCTTACTAGCATTTTTTTGTGTGTGTGCATGCTGATATTTCATTTTAAATTTGCTGGTATTAAACTTTCAGCCACTGGTTCTGTCTTTACCTTTTCCCTCAACTGGATAAAATTTATTTTAGAACCCATTTTTCCCCCACTGTGTTTAATTACTGTGTTACAAATTTACCCAAGACAATTTTCTGATAAAGTCTTTCATCTCTCTCTCCGAGTGTGCATTTCTGCTACTCTCCAGTAACATTTTTGAGTTTACTTTCTGGACTGAATACTGGCACTTTCACAGCCTCATCTGAAAAGCATCTACTCAGTGATGTTTCCTCTTGTTGGGGAAGATGTTCTTGCTCACCAGTTCACAAGTCACTTATAGCTGCAATTCCATGATCCTATATAGTTTGCCACATGGTACCACATCAATCCCATTATCTCTCACTATTCCCCATTCTTACCAATAGCAGTCAGATTTCAGAAATTCATTTTGATTATTCCAGTTTAATTAATCCAGTTTTAATTATTCCTATCTGTATTTAACTACAGGCCCATGAAAAACAGAGGTACAGTGAAAGATTTCAGAACCCAGGTTTACATATCACCACAAACAAAAGATTCTCTCCATCCCCTTTCAAGCTGTCCTGTACTGAAGGAAAGAGTATATTCCCCAGTTAAAAGGTTGCCTCCCTAGGAGGAGGGAATAGACTGTGCTAAACATATAACTGTTCAGAAGCATTTAATAGTATTAGTGAAAAAAAATATTACCCTACAGTTAGAATAATCAGACTCAAATAAGATGGAACCTGAGAAAAGACTCCTTGTGACAAGCTATCTCAGCAGCCAGATACCTCAAAATGAAGTGGAAGCTTCTGCCAGCTTCTTTAAGAGAATGTTGCTGTTTCAGGGGTTTTGTCCTCTTATCCTCTGATACATTCAGCTCACCTTTTCCTTTGCCAAATTTAATTTCATTATATTTCTTGGACGACCTCAAACAACACTTCTGACTCTGCTTGGTGTGCATTGCCTTCCAGACACCTGTAGATGTTTCTTCTCTATTCTGCCTTTTAGTCCATACATACTTGAGAAATATAAATTCTCGTTTTGATAATCTCTGATGCTTACAGTATTTGTTATTTCCCATTTCTAACATCACCTCCAACTAGCTCTCATTTCACATAGCTACACAGTGTGCTTCCATCCAGAACACCAAGCACACATAACTATCTCTATTTCTAAACTCATTGTATCATCGGGAAAAATTTACCATAATTAAGAGTCTAAAACAAACATATCCCACTGAGGGCCTTTAAAGTTTATGGCCCATCCAGCCTTGTGTCCTGCACTGTGTAATTTGTGAAATGCTGTGCTAGCAGAACCACAGAAGCTAGATTCAGCATGGGTAGACCCTCCCTCCACCCTCCCAACTAATTTATAATCCACACAGTATTTTAAGTCTCGGACAGACGACTGTGAAATAACGATGCACATACTGATTATCTCTCCAGTCTAATAATCTGATTTGAGCTGGAACTTGCTGCAATGATGACATTTCACAAGGAAATGGCTGAGTGCCTTCTCTTCAATCTTTTTGTACATCAGAGAGCTCAGAAGAGAAGCTCTGCACAGACAGAAAGAGCTATAGTCTTATTATATGGAGTTAAAGGGAAGACACTGTGTAACACATGCTGTTTTCAAGCCTTTTATGTTTGAGAAATTCTTTTTAATGTCCATGGACAAAGTACAAGTTGGCTATAACTGAATTCAGTGAAAATTATTGGGTTTCTCATTACCTAATTAGAAGATATGCTAAAGATTTTATTTCTAAAAAAAAATAAAAATAAAAATTCAAGTTCTTAATTTTCCTGTGGGTTAATGCAGAAGGAGGGTTTAGCTGGCAGAAATAATGCTTAAAACAAACCAAAAAATCTAAGTCCAAACTTCACCTGCTGTGATATGGAGCAGAACACCTGACTAATGGGCTAAGTACTCCTTATCTTTTGTGCACTTTTCTGCTGGTATAAACAAGAACAGGCTTTGGGCCCTAGGCAGAGAAACCCAAAAGCAAGCAGGGTTTTTTTGGCTTTTCTTAGAGCTTAGTGTCAAAAAAAACCCCAAACAAACAAACAAAACCAAAAAACAACCAAACCCCAAAACCTCAAAACAAAACACACACACAGGGAATTAAAATCACAAAACAAGCAAACAAACAAAAAAGGCAAACTACACAGCACCAAAAGCAAAAATCATTACTCATGTCCTTTCAGAAGAAATGTGGCCAGGAGAAATTAGAGGTTTTTAATTGTGGTTCTGCACCACTGGTAGGATGCTGAGATGTGAGCAAAGGGCTAAGGACCACATGTAGAGTGCAGCCTCTAAGCAGCATGGTAACCAGGGTCAGAAAAAGAAATATTCTTCTTGGCAACACAACTCTCTTAGTAGAACTGGAGGTTTCATTTGCTCTCTAACAAATGATTGAAAAACTAAGGATAAATATTTTGCAGGGAGATGAGGGATACCTTGAAGAAGCAGCCAAATATATAGTCTTATTATCTCAAAAGGCTTATCATTTCAATGTTGCTGCAAATCAAGATTATATTTTATGGTCTGTATTTGATTTTCTAAGTCAGGTTTTAGGTACTCCAAACTCTGGCAAGCACCTATGTATGGCAAATAGTGTTAGAATATCTTCAATAGTGGCATTACAATCTTTAACAACATCACATCCTGCCCATGTTTCCTTGCTAGATTTAAAAAAAGATCAGCAGAGAGGAAGGCAAAGGGAAGATACAATCCTTCACAGAGCCTTGATAGCATTTAATGGATTTACTTTTGTCCTGTCCCTTCCCCTAGGCAAGCCCTATGACTGTGAATTCCTCAAATTTAGATGATTCTGTTGTCTGCACAAAGTGGTGGTGTTAGTACAGACAAGTCTATGGATTACAAGAACAGGTGCAAAAATCAGTAGAAAGTCAAGAAGATATTAATATTTTTGTGAAGTAACTTGACATGATAGAGGCATACACTTCAGTTCAGGGTGCAGGCTCATATCAAACAGCTGTTCAATATATCAGACACCTAGACATAAGTAAAAGTTGTGAGAGCAGTACCACTCCATCTTGAGAGCACTAGTAGTGCTTTTGGCTATGAGGAGCCTTAGATACATAGAGGGATCAAAGGGCAGAGAGCAGAACATGTGGATAAAGAATAAGTCAACCTGTTTTAACATATGAAAGAGCAGAAGCACAAGAAAGTAGGCACACAATACTTCCTAACAATAATGGGAGTTATGAACCTAGTATTGATTAAATGCTAAAAAAACCCAAACAAACAAACAAGAAAAAAACACCCAACAACAACAACAACAACAAAATTAACTGTTTAATATGTCATATAAACTTCAGCACTGAAATTATCCTAGGGGAAAATGTTTCATAAAAAAAAATGATGTTTTTCTTTTAAGATTCTTAGAGGAACAAAGCTGACTGTAACATATCTATAATTTTTCAAAAGCAGAACCTTGTCCAAGGAAACGATATCCTTAATGTAACCCAGAAAACTTTTGACAATGGTTGCGACTTTTGACAGACTGACACAAAGAATTTGAGAAGGACTGGGTTTAGATCTAATTAATTTGGACTCTTTTGAGGGGAAAACCTCTCCAAAGGAAGCTCATCAAGCAGAAACCCTTGGCCAGTTCCAGCCACAAACTTACCAACACCAGACCTTGTTCCTCAAGCATGATGAAATGCCTGCTTGCCAAGCAAACTTTTTCACAGTTCAATGTCATTTTCTTTATTAACTTGATTCAATCACACTGCATGGGATATTTTACAAGTGTTATACTGCAGTGAGCAATTGATTGGAAATTAATGGAGAGTCCAGTAATAGCATCCTGAAGTACTAGCTAGATACCCCACAAGAAGAGGTGGGTTTACTTCTATTTCAAATGATCTCTGAAAGATTTGAACATCTGATGTATCTTTATCAATTAAAAAATAATAAATTCATAATAAATTCATAATAAATTCATAATAAATTTCATTAGTATTAGCATTATTATTGTTATTCTCTCTGAGTTGTTCTATTAAACTGTTCTTAACTAGTGGGATCTCACCTTTTTGTTTTGTTTTTTCCTCTCTTTTCTTCCAATTCTCCTTCCATCCCACAGAAGGGGAAGCATGGGGTTTAGTTGCTGGCAGAGATTAAATCACAACAATATAGAGAATCCATCAGTACTGATATTATACTTGATTAAGCAGGTAGAAGCAAAGCAAGCAAAGTTTCTTGTTAACCATAGCTTAGAATTCCCACAGCCCAGCTCTCCACATGTCATTGAAATTCATTATTGCAAACACAGAATCACAGGTACTTATATTGTAAAACTCAGTATTAAACTCTTTATTGGCAAGGACAGAGAGGTTTGTTTAGGACAAGTGTCAGTCTAAGCAAAGTGTTTAATTCAATGCACAGAAAATAATTATATTTCTATTTCAATGAAATACTTGAGCACAAGCCTATCTTTAAGTGGTGACATAAAAGCTTTGTTGAATAGAGATGGGACTCCTTGTGTCCTGAGGACAAGGCATAAGTTTAAATCCTTGTCTGAATCAGCATCTACTTGAGCAAATATAATCTTCTGTATATCCCTGTCTTGTTTGCACAGAGAAAATGTGCAAGGACAAACACTAAAAGCATACTGAGAGTTGATAAATCCAGTCTCCACACTATACCAGTGGGACTTTTGCCTTGGGTATTAATTTTGTTTCCTCCCTGAGCCTATGTGACTATGTACTACTGAAGAAACACAGATACACACTTCAGAGAGCTTCCTATAAGAAAATTAAGTGCCACGTGATGTTTTTGGAAATTGCCTGCAGTTGAACACTGCACTGATGATATGGCCTGAAAATGAGGAAATTATGGCTATGTTAACAGTGAAGGACCCATTTACAGAAATGAAAGCTCCTCATGCACGTAGACCCAGACTAGTTAGCATTAAAAATTACTGAATCAAAATAGAAATGGTTTTAAAAAGACATTATTTAAAGGCAATCATCAGAATCAGCTGGATAAAGAGAGAACACCTCTTCTCTCCAAGTCCATTGCACCTCTGAAGCAAGAGCTATCACCAGTTAAGACCCATTTATCTAACTAGATGTTTTCAACACTCACAATCTTTCTGTTATCAGTCATGTCAACTAAGCAAATTCTGATTTAGAGAGACAAGAAAATTTTATCAATAAATACACACACACAGAGAAGATGACAGCATTATAACAGTGAATATAAATTAAAAGCTAAAAAGACCAGAACATTTATATAGCAAACAATACACATAAAAGTAACTGACTAGCACTCAAAGGTTTTTGAGCACAGCAAGAACACAAATGGGTCTCAGTAATAGTACATACAGATTACTAGCAAGTTATGTGTGATAGTGTAAAAAAGTGCAGAGGTATTAAATATTTTTCTCTTGAATTTTGTTAAGGAAAAGTATCTGCATCCTCTAAAGATAACAATGTACTGCTGCATCTTTTTCAGTCACTGTTAGAATATAAATTCCAGTTTAACATTTCAAAAACAAAGTCCTCAGGAAAACAAAAGGCAAAACCCACCTGCAATCATACAGAAAGAGCTGTCTGAAACCTGAACCACTGAAGTAAATTTTCAATAGCTTCTGGAGCCCTAAAAGAAGTTCAGCAGTACAAGAAAGCAAACTAGTGACAGAACAATACTTCTCAAAGGCAAATGGGTTTACTAGTCTAACATCAGCAATCAGTAGACCTGGCACCAATCCCAACAAAATAATGAAATAACTAATTTATGGCACAGCTAGGCATTAAAAGGAATGCAATGTAATCAAAGACAATGAACATGGGTTTATGAAACCTAAATCTTGCTTTCAAACAAGCTTTTGCTGATAGGAAGGTAAACTTGTTACGGTAATAGATTTCTGTAAAGTATTAGATTTGACCTTAATTAATGAATTATAATTATGCAATATCAGTGTGGCATGAATTACACAAATTCTAACCTCCCAGTGTAATAGACCTTAAAATGCTGTTTTAAACGTGGAAATACCATTTAAAAGCAGCACTTTTGGAGATGTGTTCTGAGACCTAAAGTATTTTCTAGATATCAAATTGACAGCTCAGGGGAGGAGAGAAGCATCCCAGATTACAACCAATAAATATACAGATTATACACCCAAAGAAAAGAGAGTGGATAGTAACCACAAGCAATTTGGTTCATCCTGGTCAGTTTTAAAATAGTCCCCTTCCACAAGGCACAAGATTATGCATCTTGTAAAAATAAATTCTTCCAGGCCAGGTATTGGGCATAGCCACACAAACTCTATTCCCAGTTTAGTCATGCAGAGCCCTTTCCTGCAGTTTAAGACATCTAGATATCCCAGGAAATGTTTTCATGAAACTTGCTGTGGAATAAGCCACTTCAGCTAATCAAATCTGATATACAAGAGTCTAGTCCTAGCTGCCAGTTTAATAAGCACTATAGAAGAATTGAGACCTGTCATCTATTTACCAAAAAAAGAAAGTGACAAAAGTAAGAGTGTTTTAAAAGTAACCTAAAGAATGACTAAAGGCCTGGAGAGCCTGCTTAGAATGAACAATCAAAAGTGCTCAGGGTATTTCACTGTCAGAGAGAATACTAAAATTTGTTTTGATTGTATACCCATGTACACACAGGATGGAAGTTTGATGAAGGGCAGCATTTCAGTTTTACAGACAAAGAAATTACAAGATCCACAGCATCCTCAAGCTTTGCCTGGCTATGTCTAGACTAGAATGAGGGATGTATCTAGGGAACAATGAAGATGACTGAACAGTTAGTTTATAAGTTACTATAATAGTAAAAAAAAAACATTAAAAGGCAGAATATTACACTGTTCCTATTGCTATTACTAATAGTAGTTTATGCAATGTGAATAAAGCAAAACAAACAAATAAAACCAACAACAAAGAAACAAACAAATGGAAATACAAACAACAACAACAAAAAAAAGACTGCATCTTTGACAATATGCTGTTCAGGCACATCAGTGCATGAGTTATACTTTTAATGCCTGGAGTGAGAACACATTAAATAAAGTTTGCTGGGTTTTGTTTGTTTTAATGCAAAATGCCAGTCAAATATGATTTTATAATACAAGTTTTTGTAACACTTCACAAAATCCTAACAGCAGATTCAGAACAAATCTTATCTAAAGCATCATTTTACATTGTACCCACCCTGGTAGGACTCCTGTAAAACAGTGAAGTGACAAACTATTTCATACCCTCTGATCTCTACACAGTCCATCGTTAACCAAAATACCCTCATCTCCCCAGAGCACCAAGATTTTGCTGACTACCTTGTCTTACTACCACAATCTTAGCAAGATTGTTTGTTGTTTGAGTAACTCTGTGACAAGAGATCACAATATTTACAACTATTGTTACAGACATTATTATGCACTTCCATAATGTATATACCAATACAGTGGTATATATATAATAATATATATACACCACTATAATAACATATATTCCATATGTTAGTATTTTGCTGATTTCTTACCATAAATATCTATAATCAGTAATAAGCAGCATAATGGTTTTGCTACTATCTCTCAAATGACTGTAATTGAATAATTATATTACTGACTGTAAACTAAGAGTTCAGTGAAGTCATAATAAATCATTGTTTACTTTGTAGAAATCTTAACACATTAAAGTTATGAAACATATTATTTAAGTTGTTAAAAAAAAAAGCAACCAAAAAAACTAAGACTTTTAACAAAAGATTTAGCATTTTTTTTTAAACTCTGATTTACAATGCACTCCATATCATGAGGGTAATGATGAGTCCAGCAGATTTGGGCTTTAATGAGGGCCCTGAGTAATGATGAACAGCTGGACATCTTAAATCAGGATGTCTGCTGAGAGTGGGCAATTTGAAAAACACGGGTTATCTATTGCCAGCATTTCAGAAGCAGTGCCAAAAACTCTAAGAAATTAGAGGAAAAAAAAATGCCTTTGATAGGATTCAACCCTCTGGCTGTCCCAGGTGTCTGGAGAGAGTGACCACATTCATTTAGTCAGCAAGGGAGTGACATAGCACAAGACTGAAGTTTGACTGGCCTTTCACAGTTGCAGTCACCCAGTTTTGGTGAGGGAGGTTAAAATCAATTAAACATTTGATGACTCTTCCTAGGAGAAAAACAAACAAACAAAACATACACACACAAAAACCTCACAAACAAAAACAAACAAAAGCAATCAAAAATAATATTTTTATAGCTGTGCTGTACAAACCACTGAAAGCTACTACAAAACAACAGCTGTCCAGAGATGAAAGGCATTATCCCCTTGTTATTTCTTGAGCAAATAAACCTCTGCAACACATTGTAATTATAAGTACTACATGTTGTAACTTGAATTATAGAGCTAAGCAATGCATTAGAACAACTTAGTAAATAAAATTTCTACATTAAATAAGTCTACTGGCTACACTACATATTCTCTTAATAGCTGGGACAAAGTCTAGAATCCAAAATCCAGACGGATGTTGACAATAGCAGACTTGTCATCTTGCTGTTTTTTAAGTTATGCCTTTCATATTTCACAATTTTCATCACCAATTATGAAATCCATCACAAATAACCCCAAAACATCCTAAACTATGATTAACTATCACAGTAAGCTGAAGGAGAATATAACCAAGTTACCCTGTATCTAAAAGCTTATCACCTTTTTCTTCTCACCATTTTCTTTCCTCAGCCATTACACATCCCATTAGTTTTGCTAACATTCATCTTCCATCCCACTTCTATGCTGTCATCTCTTACAATAAATTCAACATTCTTTTCCTTAAATCAATACAACATCAGCTGCAAATCTGCAGCGACTCAACCTTGCCCTCTATTTACCTTAAAAGCCATTTTCACCTGAGCTCATTAAACACCACATGTAGGGTCCAAATAACACAGAAATTATGTTAGAAAGGAACAGTAGCTCCTATCTGATACCTCCTTCATCAGACACAGACAACCTCATGTGTGCTGACTGCTTGTTCTAATAGCACTGTATGTGCACCAGGACAGCCAAGAAAGAGTGGATGAAGGGGAAGAAAACATCATGACCACTGGATAAGTTCCCTGTGTAGACTGACCACACTAGAATCAAATCTCAGACACCACAGGATTATAGAGAGAACCCACTGATCACTGAATTCTCATCCTGTAGGCAAACTTCTGGGTCAATCTCACTCTAGCATGCCATGCTTAAACCCTCAGAACCAGGCTGAGTTACTCACTTCATGGAATTGGCATGCTCTCCTTGTCAAACATGGTATCTTTTATTTCCTAAGACACAGTTAAAAGCAAGGGATGCACCAACAATGCAATGGCATTTCCATCTCAGCCATCTTATACAAGCAAGATACACTTTCCTGAATATTCAGCAGAACCAAGTAGAAAACATATCTTTGGAGATGGAAAACACTGACCCAGCAGCTTCACAGTATTAATAGAAAGATTTATTGTTTGCACAGAAAAATGAGAATGCATGGGAGACCAGAAGTGAGATCTCACACTCCTCATGTCTTTAGAGACACAAATCTACCACTAGACTCACAAATTGCTGCTTGGACCTCCCAAAAAGGAAAGCATTTAGAGTAGATTGGGGTAATTTTCTTCAGTAAAGGTTTATAGAGTTTAGGGTTGTCTAAAGTGATTGGTGCAAAATGTCTGTCAGGACTTATGGATTAGAATTCATCCTACCAACTGTTAATTACTAGCTATGCCTGACTACCTAAAGGAAATGAAGATGCACCAAGGATGGCTTTTGGCCTGAGGTGTCTCATGTGCAACTAGAGCAAAACAAAAGTGTGAACTTTAAGGTATTTATCCATTTGCAGTTTTTAATATCTCACAGAATGAAACCATGCTTTGTTTTCACCTGCTTATTGCCTTTCTTGACAAAGGTGTAGAACTCTATACAGTATGTGAGTCAGCTACAGTTTTGAATGAAGAATGTTGAGCTATTTGACAAAAAAAAAAAAAAAAGAAAAAAAAGTACTGCTTTAAATCCACTTATTTAAGATTGTGAACAAGAGATTCTTGTAGTGTTTCAGAAGAAAAACTATATAAATCTTCTGCTGACCTGTTTGAGTTTTGTATCCTGCCAATTGTATAGGTCATGTCCTCATTCACAGACAGTTCTGATGTGTTTGTTTTCTTTAAGTTACTGCCTCATGTTTAGAAGTCAGAGTGACTGCAGTACTTTCATGGCATTTCTTGGTAGGAGATCAGACTGCTGCATTAGGAGTCCATGCAGTTTGAACATGTCTGGAGAAGCAATATTTCCTCTAAAATGACTGAGAGACAGATGAGAGTCAAAAATACAGGACACAGCTGCATAGCTGTGAATAACTACCCATTTTCACCTCATAAGCATTTGCATGGGGAAAACTTGATGTTGAAAGTACAGCATCTTCAGTGTAATTTAGTCACCAGTTGGCACTTAATTTGATCCTCCATTTAATGTGATCAAGACCTCTGAAACTAAATCATCCGGTGTTTAAAAATACAACTTCCACTCCTAATTTTTTTTTCTGCTTTAGTCAGGATAAATTACTGCTGTATAAATTGATTCCTGGCTACATAGTTGATATTTAATTAATAGTTATGAACATAAAGAAATCATTATAAATAAATGAAGAAGGACATAATAATAAAAAAGAGGCTGATAGAGGAAAACTTGCACAACAGTTAAGGCTAACTACAAAGCTAAGAAAATATTTTTGTAATGCTGTCATATTAGCACTCAGGAGTCCTAATTTCTCTCCTCATACTAGTATACAAGGTAGTAACTTACTTCCAGAGTTCATGTTAAGAAAAAATGCACTCATTTTCAGGTGTGTAAACAAAACAAGCCTTAGTACATGAATACGTGTGGTATATCTGCACCAGATCTGGGAGCAGAAGCTCTCCCTTGATAGCCTCTCTTCAAGAAGCTTGATACAGGATCAGTCTGTCTCCTCACAGGCCAGCCAAACTACATGATAGACCCCAATAGACATATTAGTAATATAAGAAACCACATATTTCCATAGGAATGGGGGGAAAAAAGCATTAATATTAAACAGAAAGGCTGACATTATACAGTCCAATGCAGGGAACCCTTTACCTTTCAACTCCATTCCTATAGTGATTTTGCTTTTCATCTTTTGAGGTCAAATATTTATTCCACAGAGATTTGTCTGGCTTCCACCTTGATATTCTGCCAAACAATATAGAAAATTTATTTGGCTAATGCAGAGAGCCCTTGGCAGATGACAAAAGAGACATATATAGTGGACAATGGATAATGTCCTTGGTGGCCAAAGTAAATAGATTAAATACATCATGGTATATCAAATTCCACTGCTCAGACATTGGTAGTATCACTGGTAGTATCCCAAGTCACCTGGTAGAGACAGACACATAATCTGTGAGGAATATCCATCATCATTGCACAGTATCTTGGTAAAGATGTCATAAATAAGAATGCAAGCATGGTAGATACTGATACACATCAAGTGTAGGGAATATTGATAACCAGCCTTCCCAGGGATCAAGAACTTTTGATTCTGCCCTGTTTCCACCATCACCAGCACTCCCCTACCATGGGACATTATGGGACATTATGCTTGAGTCTATTCTTTTCTCCATCCATGGAAAGTCACTTGCATTCCCCTTCCATCCTGAACGTGTTCTTGCCTAATTTTATTTTTTATGTCAGTGGCTGCATGGCAAGTTGTCCAATAATATTATTTTCATTAATACATCCCATGCTAGTCTATTCTGAGGGTAGCTTGTGTCAGCAGCACATTTCTGAAGCTCAGGTAATTTTCTCCCTTTTACAATAAATCAGGGCAGTGACAATTTGTCTCTTTTGAAAGATATTATGAGTTAAGACATCTGTTATTTTCTCCACCCCCTGTCAGAATCTTTCAAGAAAAGCTCACTACAGTGTTTCTACTCAGTCATTCACTCCCTTACAATGCCTTCCCCAAAGTCTGCATTTCAATAATCAAACATACAGGAGAAAAATGTTAATAAGTACCTGAGACAAAGAGGGGGTTAATGAGACATGCAGTTAAGGATTCTCATTAGGTGTGAAGCCATCTTATTAGAGGATGATGTGGATTATGAAAGCGAAGCACTGCACAGCAGCATCTCTGACTTTCAGAAAATCCCATTCCAGTCACCATTAAAGAAAGTAAACTTAATTAGTTACTACTGCACAAAAGGTATGCCCATTGCAACCTGTCGTTGACAATTTCACAGTCAGGATTTGTGGTTCAGATATAACATGTTTTTAATTGATGATGTTGAACGCAATGTTCACTGGTGCTCTGCTAGAAATAACAACTACTTGTCAAGGAAAGAAAGACATACAGACAGAAAGGAAAGCTGCACACAAACTGCTGTGTATTTCCAGTGTCAGCCATGGAAAGAGGATACTTGATAGAGGGACAGAAATTTGAAACTTCCCTTTTGCCACAGATCAGCAGGCTGCATCATTGCAGATTGTCAGAGTAAAAGGGATGGAGTGGATAGAACTAGGAGGGCAGCAGCACCAAAGATTGATATCAGCAGAAGTAGCTCTCACTTGAGTCAAATGATGAAGGAAAATATTTTTTCCCTTCCCCATCAAAACAGTGTACTTTGCCCCATCACCATATGCCTACATTCAATTTGTCTCAAGCTAAGCATGAAGTATTTTTGAATAATGATTATGTATCTGTTTCCCCACACAGACTTTGAGATGGAGGAAAACCATAGCTGAATACAATATTTCATCTGGCTTCTGAGAAGGGGATATTTTAATTTTGAGATTTTCACAGAATCACAGAATGTTAAGGGTTAGAAGGGACCTCCGAAGAGCATCGAGTTCAACCCTCCTGCCAGAGCAGGACAAAACAAGAGCAGATCCTGCAGGAGTGCATCCAGACAGGTCTTGAAAGTCTCCAGAGAAGGAGACTCCACAACCTCTCTGGAGAGTCTGTTCCTATGCTCTACAACTCACAGTAAAGAAGTTCTCTCCTCCTCACGTTGAGGTGGAACTTATTGTACTCTAGCTTGAATGTATGTCCCTTGTCCTATCACAATGCACAAGAGAATAACAAAATAGTCAGGAACAACCTCTTATTTCTATGTTCCATGCTTTACAATACATGCAGCATTTGCCATACTCTAAGCTACAATTAGAGCTTTTATTATAAAGCCATATATAAGAAATGAAGTAAAATTCAGGTTATCACCTTGGTACCTGAAGATTAATTTAGATGTGCACATTAATTAATTAATTAATTTTTTTTTTAAAAAAAAATAATTTTCACATTTAATTAATGAAACAATATGAAAGTATACTTTGTGAATTCATGCATGCATTTGTTCTTATATTATCAGAGGTATTACTTAGTTTGGAAGTTAACACTTTTCTATCATCTCAAAAGAGTTTTTCATCAGCACACCTACAAATACATACATCCTGTAAATAACAAATCAAGGAGCTCTTATCCTTGGTTGTTTCAAAGACAATCACTTTAGATAGAAAGCTGTATTAGAGCATGAGTAACACCCTTGAACTTATTTAAAAAGAGACTGTTAAACAGCATCTGACAAGGACTTTGGGAAGCAGCAAGGGAGTAGGAAAAAAGCAGTACCTAACTCAGGTGAGAGATGAAGATCAGTTCAGCAGCATACTAGAGAAGGAGGAAAAAAAAATCATGCTTATCTTTGTCAGGGGATCCCAGTGGGTGCTCAGTGTTTCACTTGCAGCTCCATGACTGGATATAGCACAGCAGCCTTTTGTCCTAAAGGAGGGGAAAGGAAACATATCTCTGCATATCTCTACCTAAAAACAGACTACTCACCTTCCCGCATTCTAAATTAATTTTGCCCCCAAAAGATTTTAGTGTGGATTTTTAAAGAACTACATATCTGTAATACAAGACAAATATAAGATTTTGTAGTTATTCTATGCTAAAGACAAACCTATAGTATTTAATTTTTCTTTTTTTCAAGTGGAAAATCAAGAGTCAAAAGGTAGACTAAGGCCATATCAGTGTCGGGTGTCTGTATCTGGTTCTTCCATATACATGCTCCAACCACCAGTCTAAACTACTTCTCAGATGGATGGCTGGACCCAAAAATAAAGTAAAAAAGATGGGGAAAACCTAACTAGACATGGGAGATGCAGACAGAGAACCTGTCACCTGACAGATTACCGTAGAGCTTGTTATTGCTGCTGCATTACATTCAGTGTCAATAATTTAACAGTAGCTCAAACAGGGTTACCAGCTCTAGACAAAACATGTCAGATTGAAGAAGTAAATAGGAGGCAAGTGAAATCAGATAGACTGGCAGGTATATAGAATTTACTGATACCAGCACTAGAAGTAAAAATATTACTGTTTTTATTATTACT